>JAJONR010003498.1:0-95001 GCA_029582245.1 Solanum etuberosum | reverse complement strand
CCCCCCCCCCCCCCCCCCCCCTTTTTTTTTTTTTTGTATCAGTTCTAGAGCATATATTCTCCCTCAAGACATTTTGAGGCTGTATTATAATACACGTTTGAGAGGCTGGAAAAGCTCATGCAAAGAAAATTCCATATTGTTCAAAACAGAGACAAGTGATAGTATGAGAACATCTGTTTGTCAACTTTCAAGCATAAACAGATCAGCTTAGATGAAGTGTATGCAATTCTACTTGCTTAAAGGAAAGCATCTATAAGCGAGCAATTATGCACATAGAGACATAAACTACACGTGACTACATAACATATTGCAAGGCAGAGTCTAAGCTAAACATTCGCTTCCACAGAAAGATTCCAATTGCCTCCAGTTTGAACAAAATGGACCACTCTGAAGCACGCATTATTCCCTTTGATTACATAAAGAAACCAGTATATAGCCTAACAGGTTTCCCTTTGTAACACTGTCAAGTTTCAGTAACAAGAATGTGGTGAAAACATTTTAAAAGAGATTAAATGCCACCAAACAAAAAGATGAACTTTGACAGACAAAATTCTCATCCATTGATTTATTGCAGCAAATTCCATGGTAAAAAGGATCCATAAGTGAAGGGATGAAAGAAATTGAAAATTTGCATTTTGTACATAATATTGATTTTTGATAATGGACAACATGATAGCAAAGACCAAATCTCCACCTTGAGCTATTGAGATCTTTACTAATGGGATTACACCTCTGCTGACTTTTGAGTACGATTCAGATAGAGAGATTGGCTGTAACTCCGTAAGCACCAACTCAATTAGTAAAAATATATAAGAGGTCTAATTAATCTAGATAGGCTGAATTTCCAAATGTTCACTTGAAAGGGGTCTTCCCTAATAATGTCTGCCATGAAAGGAGTCACACACATAAACACTGAAAAAATCCCCACACCACACACAAATACAGTTATTATGCCTAATGGTAAAAAAGCAAGCAAATGTCGCATCCTGGCATTAGCTTGTGGATATCAGGCACTTCAATAACCCCTCCATTTATTTGTATATTCATTTTTTGTTACAAATAAAGAGGCAAGTATTCATCAAATACCAACCAAAACAGGCTGCGTTTTAATAGAATATTTATTAACTAAATCAGATCCAAATAGTATATAGGTTTTGCTAAGACTATATGACTAGATGTCAGAAGTTCGATTCACATGCAACCAAGGTCCTAATGCATAAAGTGTACCAACATCTTCAAGAACAATGTCCAATCTAGAGCAATGTCAATTCCATATTTTTAGACTAGGTTGAACTCAAAGTCAACTTGAGACCCGTGGTCAAACCCCGAAATAAATTAAGTTCGTAACCCTATAGGATTACACCAAAAAAAGATAAATCCATTGCATACTCACTTCCACACCAAAGAGTCAATGGATGGATTGTACTTTGCTCTCCCTGATGTCACCTGGAAGCTTGCTTTTGCAGTTTGCTTTGGCACTGGAACTTTAATGACAACTCCAAGAGCAAACATTTTTGCACCAAACACACTCTTAACCTGAAAAGGATACAAATCATGTTAGAAAATTATAAATGATATAAACGTGGACCGACGTTTCGAAATGAATTTTATTCTATATTGAAAGAAGAGTGACAAACCTTAACATTCACTTCCATTCGCGTACGACCTAATTCCTTGATTGTTGGCAATACACGGAAAGGAAGATTTACTCCTTCGGTAATGCGGTACCTGAGGAAAAAAGGTTTGCAATTACAAATTCAGGCACTGTTATGAAAATGACATGAGTTGAGGTTAAATGGAGAAGTGATGATAAATTGATAATATAGCCTACCCCAACTTGTTTGAGATTGAGGCGTAGTTGTTGTGGTATAGTAGTTTTGCTTTAATATTGTTCTAGTAACGGTTAAAGAAGATAACAAGCCAACTGTTCAAATTTTTGTGCGAAGTACTTTGCGGAGAAAAGATCACACGTAGCTAAGATCTTAAATTGTTGAAACTTGTCAATGGTGCATAGTGGATAATCTTATGTAGAAGTGAATTCTAAGTTTGAGATGTCTCAAGAAGGGAAATGGAATGAGAGATGGAGAGGGAGAAGAAAATTTATATATAGGAAGCATGGTCAGAATACTCTGTGATTTCACCTGATTGTAGTGAACTTACAATTCAACGGACAAATAGTCAAAGTTGATAATTATTTGTATGATGCTTATTCAAGATTAATATTAAGATGTTAAAGGTACAACATCATTCGCTGTGACATATGCAAAATTTCTAAGTCTATTTAGCATTGTTCTATAAAAGATAAATGAAGAGCCACAGACTCAGGCTTCCAGCTTGAGAAGATAATAAAAACAGAACTAAAAAACAACCATGTAGCGAAAGAAGTGTGAACTTACTTCATCAGTTCGAATTCACCATCTGGTGGTACAAAGCTGACAGTCTTTTCTGAATTGAATCTCGTCAAGTTTACACATTGATGGAAAGTAACATCATCAAGTTCAATAGTCTTTCCGCTGCACAGAGTAGCAAAGTAATGCATTATGTTGGTGACAACACAAAATAGTAACCTACCATGCATAGGCTGAAACTAACATGAAGGTCAAACTGAAAAAGCTACATACTACATGACTAGGAAGAGTAAGTTGTGGACTCTGCAGAAAATGGAAACACAACAGACAGAAGCAGTCCAACATTAAAAGCATAGTTTAACATTTTAATTCTTTTAGGTTATAAAGATATATGGCACATTGAAGATAAACATTTTTAAAATTATGAAAACATGCTTGAAAGTACATGTAATCATTCTGGTACTTGTAAAACTATGTGATTGGGTAAATCTTATTTATGGTCCCTGCCCGACATCATAGGCAATTACTATTACCATTTGTATCTTTTGAACCTTGAGAACAGTGGAACAAATATGCTGAAATTTTAAATTTCATAAATTGTAAAAGAAGCATGTATGGGTTTTCTTGAAATATATTTTTTTTTTTTTTGAGAAAAGCTAAGTATATAAATATAACATGAAGAGTGCTTGAATACAAGAAAATCTTTTTTCTTAAGATATTAATGGACACATCATTTGAAGATATGCCTTTTGGTCTCACAATAAACATTCATCATTAAGAAGCAACGTTAAACATCTAAAGCTAGCGTCGGTGGTCAGATAGATGACTGGATGACATTCCTCTAATGGAGCAACTTCCAGATCTTTATGCAACCATCTCTAACAAGATTGTACTGTAGCCGATTGCTATTCTAAACAGGGATGGAAGTTTCAATTAAGAAGCAACTCGTATGACTGGGAACATGATTGCATATATGACTTAATTCAAAAGCTGGAACCATTCTCTCTTGATGATCAGGTGGCTTATTCTTTGTTGTGGACTGTGTTGCTCGGACTCTCCAAAATATGGTCACACCCATCGTATCCTCCAAAAATGCATTACTTTTGAAGGATCAGACACACACCAAACGGCATTTTCGAAAAGTCTGAGCAACATAGGTTGTAGAAGACTAAGAAAGATGGTAAACAAGTACCGAAATGCAACATAGGTAACAGTAGATGTTCCTACTTGCAACATAGGTTACCGAAATGCAGTTCCTACTTGCATTTCCTGGAATACTTGGAACGGTAGATGTTCTAATGATAAGAGTGATAACATTGCAAAGGTAAAATAGAGATGCTGTAAGAGTCTTTATTTGTGGTGTAGGAAGAATGTTGTATCTAACTTAGCCTCTTTGTTGGATCTGCTGAATTCCTTCAATATATAGAACGGAGACCTCTAATATGATGCACTCTTATAAGCACCTGCTTGGTAGTCGGTAATAAAATCTTAACCTTTTCATGTAAAAAAATAAAAAGAAAAAGCTACCTTCAGTGGGGGAAGTTTCATGAACCTTCCACATCAAGAAAATTGCTGCTAATTCTCTTGAACAACCCAATCCCATTTCCTTATCGAGCATTAACATTTTTTTTGAGACAGTATCGAGCATTAACATTTCTCTTCCAATTAGATGCAAAGACAAAAAAGACAACATCATTCTTTCCTTTTTGAGGAGATCTAATTTCAAACGAACTAAAATCTTCATTTCACAGTAGCCTAAAATGGAAATTACATAAGTAAACCTACTGAAAGAAGTAGTTCAAGAAGCAAATTCTGCAGACATAAATTCAGTGAATGAAACACAAGTATTTAGAAGTTACCTCTTTGTTGGACGGGATTTAAGCTGCGACTCTTTCTCAAGACCAATTTTATCATTTAACCCCAACTTCAAATCAGGCATTCCAGAAAGAAAGCATTTCATGAGAACTTTCCCAGTTACGTCGCAACGGAGCACACTACCTACAATTGTCTTGTTAGTGGAAAACTGAAAACAAAAAAGCATCCACCAAGCCACACAAGAACTTTATACCTTTTGAAGACATAAGGAGATTAACACTTTCCACTATATCCAGAAACACCTGTCAAACATATAAATCCCAATTTTTCAGAAATTGGGCAAATAAGAGAACTACAGAAAAATTTAAGAGGTAGACAGCAAAAACCACCTCATTCTTCTTATAAACAAGACCCTCCCTGCGCCAACCAACAGCACCCGTGACTTGTAAGGTGGCGTTTGGAACTGGTTTATCCAAAGGCTGATGGAGTTGTGCATGAGAAGAAGAAGTCAATAGAGTTATCCATTCTTTTTTTCTTTTGAGAAAGAACAAAGTAAGTCATATTACAAGAAATATTTCTCTTTGCTATACCATTCTATTAATATCTCATGACTGATCTTTTTCTTTCGAGAGGTATCTCATGAATGTACTTTTTAAAGAAAAACTAAATAGATAAAATATTATAAACTATTCTATGATGCTATGAAAGCAAGTAGGGAGACAACTAACCTTTGACGAAAAGGGTGAGCGAACCCCTTCCTGAGTAATATAGAGTTTCAAGATTTCAGGTGAAAGATTTTGAGGGTAACCGAAGTCCATTATTTCTGTGATGTATGCAAATTAACGAAAATCAAATTATAAAGCACATTAGATAGGTATATGAAAAATTGAAAATGACTAAACATTAAACTTTGTGGCTTACAACAAATGATTATCGGATCTATGCAGATTAAAGTAATTAGCTTGTCCATAGATAGTTGTCATTCATTGTCATACTCCAAAGTCCAAATAAACAGAAAGTCGATAAAAAGCAGTTTAAGATGTCTATGCATGGAACAAAATTATAATGAAAATAGTAATGGCTCATTAGCCATTTCATAAACCAGATCAGCCTCACGTTAGGCAAGACAAAGTGTGCCCCGGGCAGCATTCAAAACTAGACCATATTGGATTATTTTATCTGAGATTTTCTTCTTCTTTTTATAAGGATCCAGATATTGTTTCATCGCAAGGGAGTGGGTTTGCAATCCACCTTCCATATGTGAGACAATGACTGAATGGACATCCCATATAAACAGAGAAGGGTAACAACTGGGCAAAGGGAAATTGCAGCGAAGGTGCTGATTCAATCATGACAACTAATTAGCAGGGCAAGGTTCCTCTTTTTTTCCTGTCTTCATCTTCTCCTCTCTCCTCCCCCTCCTATCCACTACAACAATTTCAAGATCCTCCACCTGGATGCCCTAGAGCACAGACCTCCTTTGACCCTCTTCGGGTAGCTTCTCTTCTTCCTTCCTTTTTATCTTCCTTTACCCCAACAGTCAGCACTGATCAAACACTTCCCAACTACACCACTACATTTCTTCTCCAACGAAAGAAAACTGATATTCAATCTCGCTCCTTACCGGCCAAATGAAGCATTCAAACTCTACCTTGCGATAATTTCTTTTTTTCTTCTTCAATTTTTCCTGATATTTTCCATCTTCTACCAATTTTTTTTGTGTTTTCTTAATCTTTTCCACCGCCAATGCTTTTGTTAGGCTCTGCTATTTCTGGTTGCGTCTTGAAATTATGCCATTTAGATAGCTTTTGGTTTCACTGAATACATGTCGTAAAATTTTGTTGTATATTTTCGATTATATAAAGATCAAAATGTGGACAATAGACTTCCAAAACAATAAATTAGGACAGGGAATTTTGGAAATAAAAATTAAATTCACTGATTTATTGCCTGTGTCATCCAACATATAAACACTAGTCACACATACATTTCCGCCCTCTATTCCCCCCGCTAATATCCCATCCTAAGTAATAGGATCCGCCCTGTCCCATTTATATACCAAATGACCCCTAAGAAAATGCATTCTTTACGTTGTGCACTGTCCACGCGAGTGAAATATACTACTTACTACATCGAGTACATCATGCTAAATCGGGCAAGGAGATCTGCCTAGCTAGTCACTGAGGAAAGATAATAACAAAAATTACTAGATTCACATGCTTTCTTAAGGTCCATAAAATACAGTTTACACTTCATACATGTAACACCCCGTTATTTGAAAGAGCTAAATTTAGAAAGAACCATTTTTGGAAAGAATGAAAATCTGAAATTTGGCAAGTTATGTGAAGTATGAGTTTTGGGTCAACTTGAAACGACCATAACTCTCAGTACAGGATGAGTAAGGTGGCAAATAAGATGTCAAATGAAAGGTCTTGGAATTATCTTTCCAACGCCACCGAGTTTGCTAATTTTCGAGCTCGTATGAGGGAGATATGCCCGTTCGAAGTTAGGCTGTCTAGATAAGGAAAGTTAACCGGATTCTAAAGGGGTATTTTGGACTTTTCCATACCCAGTTAATTTATTTCGTTTTTGGTAATTAAGTAGGGGTCTAAACTTACGCACTCAAAGATTTCACGCTAGGGTTTTTAGAGAAAGAACTCAAGAGGAGAAAGGAGAAGAAAAGGTCAAGATTCGTCAAGTTCTTGCGATTTTGGTTGTGGATTTCGCCAAGGGTTAATCCCTACGAGGTATGTGAGTTCACATAGCGTTGGGTTCATTCACCCACGCGCCAAACATGTTTACTTCAGCGTGAATTCATCCTAAAAAGTTGAAAGTTTGAATGTTCTTGATGTGTGTTCTTGAATTTACTTTCGTTCTTGAATTGGGATGAGATTGAGGAGTTTCTTGAGATTTTAGTGTTGAGTATTAGAGTTGTTTGAGTTAGATTCTTGTGTACATGTTTTGGGTATTTGAATCTAAAGAGAAATTGAGAAAAAGGATCGAATTTAATCGAATTAAGATCAGAAAACGAGTTGAAAAGTTCGTCGGGTTTGCCTGGGGAGAAGCTGGTGTGGCGCGCCCCTGATGCGCCAGGGAGGCTGGGGCGGCGCGCCAGCAGTGCGCCTGAAATGGGTCTCTGAACTATGGGGGCTGGCGCGCCGCGCCAGCAGTGCGCCTGGGTCGTCCGCCCCCACCCATTTTTCGTCGTTTAGCCCGTTTGAGTCCTTCTAAAGTGTACGAACACTTCCTATTGATTTTAACTACTCTAAATGACTTCTAAACATCTAGAAATCATCCAGAAACATGAATCATAACCTTAAATCCATAAATTCAAATTCAAGGAAAGTTAAGAGCCAAGTCTAGAGAGTTCTTAGAGTCTTTTCAAAAAGTCTTTTGCAAATGCTTTAAACTTGTTTTAAGACTTGAGTTTTGAGTTGAGTAAAGAGTAACAAATGAAGTTCATTTTCTTCAAAAGAGTATATGGGGACTATGTATTTCCAAAGAGTAAATCTTTTCACATTTAAGCAAGAGAGGAAACACTGATTTCCAAGAGAGCCTTTGGGCTAGTTTTTGAGCAATTATCTCAAATCACAGAAAGAGTTATGTTTTTAAACATATGAGCTAGTTACATTTTTGGGAGTAGTATTGAGCATCGATTTGGGGACAAGTTGAGTTCTGATAATTCAGGGTCTCCATAAACCGTGTAGCCAACATGGGTAGAAAAGGGTCATACTTTTTAGATGATTCCTTAGTGCTTTTTAGCATAGACTAGTAGATCCACTTAGTAGTTAGGTTCTATACCCCCGGCAAGGTATAGGACGGCCTTGGCAGCGTGAGGCAAAACGTTGTATCATCACATAGCTCATAGTGATGGTTGTCGGTTAGAGAAACTCCCACAGAAATATTTTGTATTCTTACATACACAGAGTTATTTGTATTTTCATATACAAACTGAGTTATTGTTGTATTTTTCAATACACAGAGTTGTTATCCATGGTTTAAAAGTTTTTCTTTATATTGCATTTATATTATTGTTTTATATTGAAATGAGTTGAGTTGAGTTGAGTTGAGACCAGGTATGTTCCTTCAGTTCCTTTCAAGCTTATGTCTTGTTTTAGTATTCCCCTCGCATGCTCGTACATTCAATGTACTGATGCCATTTGGCCTGCATCTTTTATGATGCAGATACAGGTAACCAGGATCAGCATTCAGCGCATCGTTGATCCAGTTGAACTTCAGAGTTGTTGGTGAGCCTCCTTGCTTCCGGAGGATCCCTTTTTATTGTTTTACCCGTTTAGTTCATTAGGATGTCGTGGGTCATGGGTCTTGTCCCGACGTCCATCTCAGTTGTTAGAGGCTTTATAGACAGTTAGTTGATGTTAGTTCTTGAGTCTTTCCATTTCAGTTTTGATGTTTGAGACTTGAGTTGCCATCTGGGCTAGTTGAATATTTCTTTTAAGACATTCTAAGTTTATTGCATGAGTTTATCTTTTGAGATTGTTCTATTGTTATTTAAGTCTTCCGCTAAGAGTTAAGCCAGGCCAAGGGTTCGCTTGGGGCTAGTAATGGTTCTCGAGTGTCAGTCCCGCCAGCTAGCAGAACGGACGGAATGAGAAGAAATCCCCAGGATGGAAAGAAGCTTGAAAGAGAGAACCAAGAATGAAATTGCGAGACCAAACGAGCAACTTTCTAAAGAGTCAGGCATACCCATGTCCCTGTCTCCAAGTGTGTGATCTACCGATTCACTGAGAAGTTGCAAAGGGATTTCCGAACAACCCTGCATACAGGCAGGGTGTAGGCTCGGGGTGTGACAATACAAACCTCATGTTTAAGCAAACCGCAATGGTAAACACAAGCAACTATGACCACTAAAACAACAGATCCTAGCAAGAGAGGATATGAAGAACGACATCACCTATCAGTCATCACTCAATTGAACAATTGAAGTGGAGGACTACGTAACCAACTTGGCCTCTCCTTAACTTTGCTTTCCTGTTTCCACATTATCCTAACAGTGGTGCTCTATCTAGTTATAATTTTCCTCTCAAAGATAACAAAGTGGGTAAGGGGGGAAGCAGCCGTACACAAAAAAAATCAAAATCACTTGAGAAAATTGAAAATTGAAAAAATATGTACATCATAATTAATACATAGAGACTTTTTCTTTTTTGATAAGTTATCCAGAAAGGTTTTCTGTTTTGATAAGACAGAAAGGGTTTCTACATCGAACTTTTAGATTAAAATGTCAAAAATAAATTATCTCCAAATGGCTTACCATCCAAAAGCTCGTAAATTAGGACAAAGTTATTACGAATGGCATCTTCGTCAAAAGAACCACCAAAATAAGATTTGAATAGTGCAACAGCCTGCATGAGAATCAAAAAGAAAGTTGTCAAAAGGAGTAAACACAACTAGAATACACTGTAATTAAATCCATATCTACAAATAATATCACATTCATCATACCAGTTATAAAAAGAAAAAGCAGTAACAATGACAAGCAGAACACAGATTTAGGCAATTAAATAATAGATATGGCATATAGCTCCCCTTCTCCTTTTCATATGAAATCATGCACGTTTCTCCTGAGATAGTTGAAAATGTATGATATGATGTTATTTTATAACTGTGGTGTTTGGGAAAATTTGTGTGAACCTCGATTATTCCAACGGATGTATGCTACTTCTCGCCAGTATAGGTCCCAGATAACTCCACACACCACGGCTTAGGTAGATGAAAAGACATCACCTACCATGTTGTCTCTGTTAAGGTTTCAATTAATTTCCCTATGGTTTTCACCCACCTCATTAACCAATAGATCACAACCTTGGGTTGAAATTTTATGATATTGAAGGAAAGGTGGGACACCTAATTCTATTTATCCAAAGGATTAGGGACTGATAACCTATTTGGCCAAGCTTCTGAGAAGCTAAAAGTGTTATTTTTTCTTTTAAAAAGCTTATTTTAGAGAATTGAGGTGTTTAGCCAAGCTTTTAGGGAACAAAATAAGTGCTTTTGAGTAGTAGCAGAAGCTCTTTTTCAGAAACTAAAAATTCACAGAAGCTCTTTTGGAACCTTGGAGAAGCACAAATTACTTTTTTAATATTGGCAAAAGTGCTTTGAAATTGATTAGCCACACAAAAACTACTACTCTTCATAAGTACTTTTTCGAAAAGCACTTCTGACAAAACAACAGTCTCAAACTAAGCAGATTTTGAAAGTTTGGCCAAACAAAACATTAGAAAGTGGGTTTTGGTGTTCTGCAATGCTTTGGATACATAAAACACAGATATTTATAATGTGTAAATGGTTCTTTTGATAATTATTAGACGCTTTTATATTTATTGCTAATTGAACATGGAAATAAAGGGTAGTAAAAGCCAACAACAATAAAAGCAAGTAGCCAAGAGAAAAGAGAACTCCAGATATTTATCCGACAAAATGCGCTGTTAAATATAAACAACCTGATGTCCAGCTAGCAAACATATACCCCTCATTAACTGAAAATATTTCTGAAAGCTTACTGGAATACCAGTAAACCATCATTTCCAGAGACCAAATGCTCAAAAACTCTTCAAGTACAGATATTTTACAAACTTAACTATTAAGAGAGTGAGGTTACCTCAACCACAAACTTGAATGCGCATGCGACATTTGCATTGGTGCTAACTACAATCACAATATAGACATTGCTAATTCTCATGTAGAAGAAAGAGCAACCTCCAATCTGCCTGACAGGACATGTCCCAAGTTCTTTTGTCTGCATTATATGCATCCGGAAGGCATCTACCATATTACCCCTGTTTAAATCAAGTTCACAGTTTAATGAGAAGATCACGGATTATATTGCAATAGACTTCTTTATTTTTGACCACTGATGGCATGATGAACTTCAGCACACATCTTATTAGAAAAAAAGAAGAAAGTACAGAAGCTGAAGACAAGATCTCCTTGGTTTACTGCACAAACATATTTATCAGTAATTAAAATGGTAATGAGAAAAATGGAGCAAATAGATGTTATTTATAAAACCTACATAATGGTAATTGCAACGGATGTCAAAGCCAAAAAATTGACAAATCCAAGCTTAACATTGGTCAGAATTTCTTGATAGCAGGATAAGAGGCACATTTCTTACAAGTGACACGTTTCATGTTTGTATTCAAATTACCAAATACCTGTTAAACATGTGACCGTTGACAGATTAAGAGAAAAATAGACAGTTTATTTTATCAATCCAAGGGAAAAAGGTCAAACTTAAGAAACAAGAAGGGAAAAGGCAGAGAATAACATCAAAGCTAAATTAGGAATCCAAAAGAGAACTGAAATTTATTGTAAAACAAAAAAAAAAAAAGAATTTGAAAACACTAAAATTAATTGATAACACTGTCTGCAGAGGAATGATTTTCTTCAGTTTGGTTTAATTATATCAATATTAAAAAGTGAAATTGAAAGGTGATCATCTTTTGGAAATAAGAGGAAAATCTGCACAGATGAAGAGAGCAATGGGACACCCATTTAAAGCAAACAAGCATAACATTGTATGTCCCAGAAGGAGCCTTTTGATAAGCTTTTGCTTTTAGTTTCCGTTGTCTCATTAAGGGACCCAAAGACAAGAGAATGATTCCCACTAGATCAGTTTCATCCCCTCTATTTTCAAGGGAGATCAAAAGATACTAAAGGGGAAAATGCTCTAGGAACTCAATCACATCTCATGCTATTCAATAGAGGATTTTATTAGTCAACTTTCAATATCTACTTTGTCAGGAATTGCTAGTCCAACTAACAATGGAAGATGCTTTCCGCTGCAAATTCATAACATCATAAGCTTATATTTTCTGGAAAGATAGCCCCAGGGATTAGCTCAATTGACAAAGCTTGAGGGACTTGTGTCTTAGGTCACAAGTTCGACCCTGCTTCAAGGTAACTAAATCTAGTATTGAAGTGGAAAAAGGCAAAGTGGTAAGTTCATCATCCCCGAGTTTCGAAGGTAGCAGACTTGCGGTTGACCCAAAGGACTGGCTCCAGTAGATTTCTCGGCCATAAAAACTATTTTCTGGAAAGATATACAAGAATAATATTTCTTACTTTCAGTCACTAGAACTCTCACTCGCTTTCAAATACAATTATTTATGACCATAGGCGGATTCAAGAATTAAATTTAATGGATCAGACTATGTTGCATCAGACTTTTTAACCCACATCCAATAAAAACAAAAGCTAGATTTTTGCATTGGATGAAATGATCCCATTACACTCGTTGGACAAAGATCCCCCTCTTTCCAGCTGAGGAAACACATTCAAGTGTGGAGCTCCAGATCTCAAGCCTACTCAATTTTGAACACCAGCATCGCTCAACAAGTAAAGTCATTAGAAAATTTTCACATATGCTTTAAACTAGGTTAATGCTTAATATACTCCCTATTCTTTTCTCCCTCGTCTTCTCAGAATACCTAGAGCATGACCTCGTAGAACCACTTTAATTCCTCTAAATATGGCAAACAAAGAAGCTTGCTTTAATTGCATAAGATAAACTGCATGTCGAGCTTCCAAAAACACACATTGCAACAGCTTTCCAAGATGTGGATGTGTAGTTAAGGCAGCAGGGTGTAGTCACATCCATTGCCTTGCATTCACCCTCCCAGTCACCACATACTTACATATATGCATACGTTAGCAAATGGCACCATGAGCTTACGAAGTAGTATGTCGGAGTTTCCATCTATTTACAGCTTAGTCCCAAATATTTGTTTTATTTCTTTAGCACCCTAGTACAGTTTGTTAGGATGGTGATGTCACCACTGTCCACGTGGTCTAGATTTAATCCTACACTCTTCATATTCAGTTGTAGTCCCCATTTTACAGCATGCTGAATGAAGAATCAAATCTATGTTTTCTCTCCAATTCTTAATTTTCCTTCATCTTTGCTTTCAGCTTCATTTTATATCTCTGTTCTTCGATTTAATTGTTCCTTATGTATGAGAATTGCAACAAGCGCATGATTTCCATGGTTGAGCCTCGCAACTGGTGTAACTTATTCGGGAAAAGGGAGAAATTCTTTGGATGGAAGCAAGCCCTTCGCTAAAAACACATTGGGTCTTCATTGTTATAATGAAAGTTCTTCTTCCAATTTAGATGCCTATAATAATTTCACTGGTGGATCCCGTATATGCCGAGTATGGAATAGAGTTGGCTCTATGCCGACCCAATCCCTGATGGAGATACCTATGGATCCTACCCCAAACTTCTACATGTTACTGCTGCTAATGCTATAGAAATTACAGGAGAGAATCTGGACATGGGAGCAAAGAATGCTTTAGTTAATCAAGTTCATGTGTATGCACGGGGAACTAGAAATTCATTACATACTGGGTCACAACTACATTACTACCACAAACTCAACTGCAGGTGGCCAGTTTTTCAATAACATTCAAGATTGGGAATCCAGTGTGGAAGTTTGATGTCATTACCAATCAGTGATATCAGCTAGATAGCTACGATTCAAGGGAAAGTGCTGACTCTTTTCTTATAGCACTATTTCTGAAGAAATATTGGAAGTCTATTACTTGCAGCAAACTGCCCAATCTTTTGTTGAGGATCTGGCTCAGAGTGATACCAAAGAGATCGCTATTTGGATTATGGAAACTGATGCTACAGACAATTGCAACACATACATCCATGTGGTGATGCGTTCCAATACAGCAAAAAGGATATTAAAAAAATAAAAAGTTTCAAACATACGCATCTAAATATGTATCAGTAGTGGTGTAATGCTATTTTTCAGCATATAGACCTAGAATCCTAGATCCATCTCGATGTTCAGACAACAGTTTCCACAATTCAATACAGAAATCAGCAACTGGTTCCGAAAATCAGAAAATGAAATCACAATTCTACGTACACTGATCCGTGCGGAGAGAGTGGGAACATACCCGACGTCGTCACGGTATAGGCGATTGATGAGGACATCGCCACGGAGATTGAGGAAGTAAACAGCTGAAGCTGCCACAGGCATGGCTGCAACACCAAAATGGATCTAGAAACTTCGATCAAGTCAGATCTAAATGATTCAAAACGTTCTTCAATTATAAGGAAATGAAAAATGTAGGAAGAACAGTTAGATTTGTTGTAGATGGGAGAGAAATGTCGCCAGTTGGGGACAGCTTAAATTCGCCGTCTTCGGTATCCTTTTTTCTAATTTCAACGCCAGAAACAAAATGTAGACGACAGCACGTGCTCTTCGTCTGACCTGGTTTAAAAATTAAAAACGATTAAAAGGTCTAATTTGCCCTTGTAGGAGCAATTCTTTTAACGTTAATTTGTGGTTAACAGAAGTAAAAATTGCGTTTTCAAAATTTGCACGAGGAAGAAAGTTAAAAAGAAAAAGAAGAGGCAACTTTAGTCCTTTTTTTTCAGCTCATCGCACTGTTCATCGCCGATCACCAATCAGGACGAAACTTGTTAAGATCTGCCGCCGATTGTGATCTCAGTGTTGCCGTCGTTTGTCGGTACTTGAAATGCATGTATCTTCTATCTAGCACAAGTGATGGGTATATTTAGGAGATTAGCTGGGTATCTAGGGTTTTCAAAGGACGAAGGGCACGAAGTGAGAGATGTAGAAGACGAAAACGTAGGACCTCACAATAATCTTCCTCGTAAAGGATTCAGTGTCCCTGTTCAAGTTCCTGTTTCTAGAGATCTACCTGGTCCTATCCTTGTTCAATGTAATAGAGGTGCTGGAGGCGTTCAGGTAATTACTGGAAACAAAAATGAGGAAACTTGCATTTTGAGAACCTGTAATTCTGTTTTAATCATTACTGCTTACAACCTTTCTGGTTTAAATGATCTGTAGACTATAAAAGCCCTTAATACTGTTGAAAATTCAATCAATTATGTGTTGATACCAAATTAGTTAGGTCGGCTTAATTAGACTGTGTGCACGCTCAACTGCCAAGTTACTGCTATACGAAAACAGAAAGATAAATCCTGAAGTATAGTTTCTGCCAAACACAACCCAAATAATGATGTAATTGGACTACTATACGTAACGAAAGAGTTACATTTCCCTACTTAGGGAAAATCTGTATTTTGCTTATGCAGTAATTGAAGTTGTAGGTATTCACTGGACCGTAGCAGTTTGGAATTGGAAGTTTCCATGATCAGTGACCTTCTATGAGTGGAAACTATGTTCTTTCTTTTAACTTCCCTTTAGGTCCTGGGAGAGGAGGTTTGCTGTAGATTTGATTTTGCACAGCTTGAATCATTTACCTGAAATTTTCTATTTCCTATTTTGGATTGTTCCAAGTGCGATCCTAGTTTTAGTCTTTTAGAGACATCCTCATTCTTTGCTATTTCTAGGTTCCATGGATGCAAATATTCAGTTTCTCTTCTTTTGCGCTAGGTTTCTGTTAGTACTTATGGAATGTGCATAACTTAGCATATGTAGATCATGATATATATGAAGCTGTCTAACTGCAATGGATCTTCCAGAGTAATCATACAAAACTGTTCTTATGAAGTTTAGACATCCTTGTATGATTTAAGTTTTTTAGGTTGTAGCCTTTTCTTCTTTTAGCAATTTTTCGAGATCCTCCTATTGTTTTGTGCAACCAGGGAATAATATTTTCGCCTGCAGACATGGTGTGCGGAGAGGAGTCCGATTTTTGCCTACAAATTTTGGTTCCTGTGATGGTCTAGGCTATAAGTTTGTCTGGATCACATAAGAGAAGTATATTGAACTAAATAGAGCCAGTCCCCTTGAAGACATCCGATAAAATTGGAAGGATACATAAGTTTAGCATAGCCCCTGCACAAAGATGATATGCACAAATCAAGAAATGGTTCAAATAAAGCTTGTCATTTGCAGGTCCCTCTTATGCAGTTAATGAAATATCCTTGAGAAGAAGTATGGAGCGAGATTATGATGTGTCGTCATTGTTTAGGCCTGAATCTTCAAGTCTCTTCTTTTGTCCAATTAATGAAATTCCATGAAAGAATGTGTCAAACATAGAACGACATCCGATCTAAAGAAAGAATTTCGTTCTTCAACTTGGTTGTTAAGTGTTGAAGCTTTGCAAGTTTAGCTTTTAAACATAATCGTTGGGTGGTAAGAAGACTCCTCCAACATTTGTGTTCGGGTTATCTTCATCTTCTTTCTTTCGATTAGGACAGGCTCTGCTAAGCCAATGAAAACACAGCTCATTTGTAATTATCTTCGGGTTTTTTTAAAAAAAAAAGAATTTCCATTTGGTGATTGCAAATGCAAGATTCACTTGTTTGTTGGTTTAGATTTTGGAGCATGGTAATAGATTCCCTGGAAGGGGGTAAGTCGTTTCATTGCTGGCATCAAGATGTCTCATCTGCATATTTTGGACTGTTTGGCTAGAAAGGAACAAGACATGCTTTGAGGGGAAACGACTGCAGATTGCTAGAGTAAAAATGGATGTATCAAAAACTTGTTTTTTTTTTTTGGGTGCTATAGCAGTACCCTAGATAGAATGGACCAATATTTGGATTTTTTTTATCTTTTAGGGGGGGAATATGTAGTATGACTGTGGAGATGTTGTAGCTTTGTCTTGTACTTGGTCCTGTAACATCTTGGGACCATATTAATAAAAACTTTTACCCATCAAAAAAAGAAGAAGATGCTATTACAGAAATATTAGATGTTAGCTCCATACATTGTAGAACATTTAGGCCCGGGGAGCTAATAAGAAAAACCAAAAAAAGTGCTGAAGTAACAAAATCTAGGAAGGGAAACAACATTTTTTGCAGGGGTTGGAGTACTCCAACTAAAAAGATACATAAGGCATTTAGCTTTCAGAGAGTTGTTAGGAGTTGAAATGCCTAAATCCTAAACCCTGCAAAGGGAAGGACATTATTATGAAGGATTACTAAGTGGGTTAGGATTTTATTTGCAAGCCTTGATGAGGTGTTGTTAAAGGGTCACTTGAGGTACTATTTATTCTGAAACTAGGTGAAGTCCAAGTTGGATGTTTCGTCTCACTTAGGCAGCAATTTGTGTGGATTCCGAGGCACTAAGGCATAAGAGGCTCTATCTTGAAGAATGTGACACTAAACAATGAATATTGTTGGTAATTGGTGTATAAATTGCTAAGAAAATGTTACGAATGAACATGTGTTTGATCTGGGATATGAAATTAGAAAGCTGATCATTAAATTTGAATTCGCCACTAAAAAAAATGCATTTTTGCATGTAAATCAGAAATTTAGAATTGGTTTGGACATGATTTTCTTACTTATACTTCACTTGATGGTGATTTTTTCAACTTGTCAAAATAATTGTTTTTTTTTTTGTGTACGTATTCTCTTTGCATCATACAAACATATGTATATTACCTCCATTTCTTCTTCGCTGAAGTTCATACCATAACTGTGCCTTGTGCTTAAAACATGCTAATTGGACCTGCTACCATATGTGGCTAGGTTTCTAAGTTCCAGGGACTTGCTGAGATAAGGCGGAAAAGTCCTCTGTGTATCTCCTCACTCCTAGCTTGTTATATATACTGATGACTCTGGGAGATCAGGGGGTCTTTCCATTAACCTTCTGTGGTATGAGTTAAGAGGCTATGTGCGCCATCTGATAAAGAGTATCTGAAAGGCAGAAAGATTAGTTTTTTCATTAGTTTGTTCTTCGTCATATTCTTTTAACTTCAAGGACTTCTTAATGCTCTGTATCATACTCAAAGTTCATCGATAGCCAACCTTCCTATCCCTCTAAAACATAAGAAATAGGAAAAAGGTGTCTATAAAAAAATGAATTTCTAGATTAGAGAGGACATGGTAGATTTTCTAATCAATTTAACTTATTGAGACTGTGGTCCTGCTGCATTTTATTAATGCCTGCCGGTGCTTCTTTGATGGAACCTTTGGTGGTTGGTCTCCTTGCGTTAATCAAAATCCTAAAGTTAACAAATAAACCAGAGTGTTTAAGTTTCTTGGTTCATTTGGAATCATATGAGTAAAAGTGTGTGTTCTTTGATGGTGAAGAGAGAATGACAACTTTGTTTGATAGTCCATATCGTGTTCGACTTGTTCATTCATTAAAAATGACTATTATTTCTTGATTGATGCTGAGTGCATCCTGTTATCTGCTTTTGCTATCTCAGAAATTTAGAATAACTGGTAAGTTTGTGATGCACATCTTTAATAGTTTCACATTTTTCTCCATGCTTAGGGATTGAGATGGTATGCCAAGCATCTTAGAATAGATGAAGACGGAGATGTGGCAGACGAGTTCCTAAATGAGATCCCACCAGATACACATTCTAGTACAGAAGAGAATAACAGGAAATTCCCTAGGTTTGAATTGAAGTACACTACAAAGCCTGCAAAGGTAACAAGCCAGGCACTCTCAGCTGCAGGAAAAATTAAATATCGTGTGGAATATCAAGGCAAATTGGAGTGGATTTGAAGACTTACTCTGGGTAGTCATTGCATTTGAGATGGGGATTTCAGTAACATGACTGCAGCTACGCAGCTTGCTTGATATTTTTGCTTTATTCTGAAGGACTAACAGTGTGTTTATGTGGGGTGGTATTGATTGGGGATTCAGTTTCCTGTTGGCTCTGATTTGTGAGATGCTGGTGGCCGGAAGCGATGAAATGCAAAACAGCATGATTTTGCTCTTAAAACTTCTGGTATACACAGGCTATTGAACTTTCAAGAACATCATGTCTTGTTAGCTATTCACTGTATCCCTTGTATGTATTGAGAAAAATTAGCATGGGCATAAATGACCATATCCAACAAGCACTTTTGTAGAGTTCCTTTTTCCTGTTCTAACCATAAGACTACGGTATTATAGTGGTTTATTTGATAAATTGTTTATTGCAACCATAAAGGTTGAAATCTTTTTTAGTTTTTTCAGCAGTACTCTGTAGTGTGCTAATCTTATTTGTGTTGCTTGTTTGAATTTATGAATGTCGAATGGCCAAAATGTTTAGTACAAGGATTTTACTCATGGATACAGTATGCTTTAAACATCATTTTTTCTGTGTGGAATTTATCCTTGCCTCTCAAGCGAATTTCAGTTAATTTGGAAACAGTTACTTCAGGTTGTTATATTCTGAAATGTTATTTGTAAGAAACGATTATGGTGAGAGACTTATACGCGAGGCTTTTAGTTTATATATGCTTTCTATATTCCTGGAGATCAGCAAGTGGCACTGTTAAGGTTCCAGCTTCCCTAGCAGTAGAAACATCACTCTCGAACAATTTTGTTTTTCCAGACTTCTTGTGGCGAAATCTGAGACTTTACTTTTTGCTTTGGGTATAAGGTAAAGTGTTGTCAGCAATGTTTAAAGAGTTTAGTCAGTCAAGTGACTTAAAACATTGTAAGGTTGAGATATTAGTAGTAGTAAAGAAAATACCTTTGCAACAAATAAATGGAATTGTATTCAACTATACAGATAACATCTTCGAAGGCAATTAAAGATTGAGTTCAAGACTCTTTTCTGGAGTTGACATAAAGACACCTTGGAAAGTCAATATCCACCATGTGCTACAATAATTTGCAGATACTAAGGTAAATATCTACTCTATGCTTCCTGGTTAGACTTGTCTTTGTGAGTGAAATTTGAATTCAGGAAAGGAAATAGGGGCTGTGTTGAAGAGGAATCTCCATTTTGCTTTTCCTTCCACTACTGCATTTGGAAAGTGTTAATAGAAAACAGATAAGAGAAAGAGAAAAGATAATCTAAATATAATCATCACCAATCCATATGAACATTTAAAGATAAGTATATTATCAGTTTGCACATTATGACAACCAATTGCAAAGCATGAATTCAGTATTTCAGACAGGAAATGTTTTCTGATTGACAAGCTGATTACTCAAACAGTTAGAGAGCTTCGACTGCATCTCCTACAGATTACATGACGAAGGCTACTTCAAAGATACACAAGCTTAGCACTACAAGACAATAACATATGCAAGAAATTCTAGGGAAC
Source organism: Solanum etuberosum (assembly GCA_029582245.1). Lineage (NCBI taxonomy): Eukaryota > Viridiplantae > Streptophyta > Magnoliopsida > Solanales > Solanaceae > Solanum > Solanum etuberosum. Next base: position 74,866 of record JAJONR010003498.1, on the reverse strand, counting down.
GAGTTACAAGTATTTTCAATACTACTATCGTGATAAAAAGACGGAAGGGTATGCATCATCTTTTGTCAGATCCTCCAAGGCCACGTACAAAATTTGCATAGAAAGTGATAACTTTGTGACTGAAGATGAAATACAAGAGAAATTAGCCTACAAGTTTCCTAAACATAATAATGAAAAGAGACAATGGCAAAACTGAAAACATGGTGATTAGAGTTGTGCTCACCTGAACAAGCATTACCTTCAGCAGAAGAACTCGGTAGATCCTCACTTGGACGGATGAACAGCAGAAAATTTTCACGCCCAGAGTAATGTAATTATGAGAAACAGCATAAAAGCCAAACCAAAGCAAAACCCGGCAACGACTGCGAAAGCCTGGATTACAATATCACATGGTGAATTGCAAAAACCTTGTTACAGTGATGATCCCGGAAAACTCACAATTTCACTTACTTTCCCTTGTGATTCAAACTTCATCTTGGTTGTAAACCATGATAATCCTGTGTCCACAAAAGGAGCGAGAGCTAAAGCCCTACAGAGTCAGAACATTGCCAGATTTCAAATTCTCAAAGATAAGATACATACCATGTGGAAGAGCTAAAATGTTTCTGCAGAGCTAATTTTTGAAGACTGAACCCCATACTGAAGAGACTATAACAAAAGAGACAAAATTCTGTAACACAGAAATTAATTAATATACAACCAGATTAATTCTATCTGAAACATGATCAGTAATTCCTCTTTTATTATCGTTCGGTGGGGAAAATCTAGAAGGATGGAAGGAAGGTATACAACCTAAGTATGTCCAGAGATGCAAATCTATGTCAAAGTATAAGATGCAAAAACAAATTATTCACTCCTAGAAACATGGGATGGTAAGGATTGACTCACAGGTCACAGCTCATAATTCCAATGTTTCTCATACAAAATAATCTGTAGAAGTCAAATATCTCTCATGACAGAACTTATCATGTTTATGCTGTTCTTCTATCAGTAATTTTATCAGATGCAAAGTATCAGTATTAAGCGGCTGATCTAAGTTGTAGGCATCATAGGCCAAACTGTCCTCTTCTCTATCTATCCTTCATCACTTTATTTTATATGCATGTTCACTTCTAACACTAAGTCCCAAACGAAAGGCTTGAGGACTCATAGTATTCTACTATGTGGCTAACATGTACAGCATTAGATTCTTACCCGCCTGCTCGGACAATCTTTGTTACCTGGCTACCAGCCCATACCATGGCCATTACTTTGAGAAACCTGCAGATAAAGTGGACATACTAAAATTTTCTCCAAAGAAGACAGAACATAAATCTACCAGAAAGGAAAAGAACCCATAAGCTACAGTTACCGTTCAACTGCAGCAAGGTAACCCATTCTTCCAGGTGATGGAGCAACATAAAACCTAGGAAAAAGCAAAAAACCAGATGAGAACGAGATGGATAAACCATATGCTATTGTGTAGCAGAGCAGTTGTATCATGCAGTCTGAAATAGTCAGACAGGTGGGTGTAATTCTGGTCTTTCAACAAGACTTGCTTTAGATAGGATCAAAATATTGTATATATTTTCTCCGCCGCTTGGTAATATTACTGTTATCAACTACCGCTTAATACTTATTTGGCTTATTGCCTCTGGACACAAACTGGTTTTCACATTGAGCATTGACAAGAAAATCTTTTTCATTCTATTTATGGAGGTTTGCCTATGAACTTGAAAGACGAATTTCTCTCACAGGGTAAAACTGGGGGTAGGTAAGAATCTCCACATTCAGGCTTATAAGTTTTCTAAAGAGCGAATGCTGGTGGAAATAGTGTATCGCTGGTAAATAATACTATTAAAGATTGGAATAAGAAATACAAACAACTATTGGTCATGTTGTTCATATCACTTGACATACCACACGATAAGAAAGGTAGTAAGGTAGTATGCAGTATTTAGTAGTCCATATGATAATACTCCTGCAACACCATATCTTCTCAATCTAGTCAGAACCCTGATATCCAGCAAGGGAAAAAAGTTAGATCTCAACATTAGGTGTTCCACCAGATATTGCTAGTGTTAACCTCAGCTGCTCAGCATAACAAAGATGTAAAGTGAAAGCAAATTCATCCGTCCATTCCAGAAGAGATAAGAAACATATACATGTCAATAATAGAGAAAGGGATGAGGAATAAGATGTTAATTAAACTTGAAAATGTGGCCCCTATCATAAGTTTAAAAACACATGACCCAATAGGCGATAAAGAATATTAGTACAGTCCAGAAGGATTTATGGACAAATAAAATTCTCCTGCGGGTTCCTTTTTCAATATTTTGATAATTGTAAGAAATTTCAATCAGCCTTCAACACATTGCTATGCTTCATTGAGAAAGGAAGGAACTTCTCCATCAGTTATCCGATCCAAACAGAGGAGATCTTATAATAAAGGAAAATGGGTCAAATTTTTCCTTATACTATTTGATATTGAGCAACTTTCCCGTCCATTTGATTTTTGGTCTAATATAATCCCTGTTGTCAGGAAGAAGTCTCAATTTTTCCCTTACTTCTAACAAAGCTCCAATGTGAGACAAATTTTGAACCATAGTCAAAAGTTTAAGGGTAAAACTTTGTCCCGAAGAATCTGGACATGTGGACTCCACGCATTTCACTCTGGAGCTCCAATAATGGCAAGAACAAATATGAGATGATATGCTAATGGCAAGGGCATGATTAAACCAAAAGTCAATCGAAGGGAAAATTTGCTCAATTTCAGATAGTATAGGAGCAAATTTGGATTTTCCCCTATATTGAAACAATTCTTTCACCAAATTTCTGCTGCTTCTGAGATCCTCTATTGTATCTCTCTCATTTCACAAGTAGTTAACTGGTACAAACTCTTAAGACAATGCATTTTAGTACATAGAAGGAAGATTGTGCCTATAACACTATAAGAAATGATTAGCTCATCATAGCGGAGTCATCGTTAAACAGCGTAGCACTCCGTCAACTTATGAACACTCACTCCATTTAAGTAACTACTCATCTTGTCACTGCTCTAACAAAGAGACATATTACACAAACACTAACTAATCAACAAGCGAAGCATATACAAAATAAGAAAAGTACAGAAATTATGGGTTTTGGTCCTTTTGTAACTAGAGATAGATTGAGAAAAAAACAATTTTTCTTATATATTGAACTTGAGCAAATAACACAAAATACAGAAACATCGAACATAAATGCATAGACAGCAAATTCAACTGTGTCTCAAAATTTTCCAGACACTGTCAAAGCAGTGCAAAAAGTAGCACTTACGTGTTTGATGTGGGTGATTCAGTTTGACTAGTTTCATCTTTCTCTACAGTACCTAGCAATATTTGAAAGTAAAGCCAATTACACGGTTTAGTTGGTAGGGAAAAGATAAAATACACACTGTTAGGAAGATATCAAATACACATTTTACTTTTTAATATAATACCTTTTTGATCTAGAGGATTATTTTGAAATTCTGGTGACTCGTAAACCTTGCCTTGCAAAACAGTAGAGAGGTTAGCTATGAGATAAATCACCACATCATGAATGATAGTAGGGACTTCATATGGATAAGAGTGGGGAAACATTAAAATGAAGACTAATGAAAGACAATAAGACATTGATATTCTGAATAGGATTATTCAAAGCTACTATGTATTATTAATTCTAAATGTGTGTGCATTCCCTGATATGACAAGCAATAACAACTGCACCTAAATTCCAAACTAGTTGAGGTTCGCTATATGAATCCCTTTGTCCACTCCGCTTCATTTTGGCATGTTTCCTTCGGCTACTGAATAATTTGTTTTTTAGGAAGCATACCAGTTTTGGCATGAATGCGGTGAGGTTGATCATTCCAAATAGTGGAATTCTAGCTACAAAGGAGATTGGTGCTTAAAGGAATGAAAGAACTATGCAACTCATGAAAGAATACTTGAAAATTGAACTATATATAGAAAAAGACATTCTTTTTATGACACACCAAAAAGGAAAGTAAGACACTTAAATTGCGAAGAAGGTAGTAGCAAAAAGAAAAGAGGAAATTACATTATGATCAGTATTAACAGAGCAGAGACGAAGCAGATGCCTGGAAGGGAACTGTTTTTGCCGTAGGTACAAATGACGAGTGCAGAGCACGTTGGAAATGCTAACCTTCACAGATGAAATTAAACAAAAAATTGTCATATATCAACGTCTTGATAAAAAAAATTCAAAATTCCAAATATTTTTGTTCTGGTTGAAGATCCACTATGCTTTATCAAACTCAGATTGGCAGAATTAACCAAAAAAAAAAAAAAAAACGGTTAATTTTATTTATTTTTCTAAATGGAAAATACGAAATGCAAATTGGTGCAATTGAATAAGAATTGACAGGAGAAGGGCTTACATGGCGGTGGAGAGGTAATGAAGATGATGAAGAGCGAAGGGATGAGGAGAGTGTAATGCTAAGAGGAGAAGACATCAGCAATTCAGAAGCTAAACGAAGAAAAATAATATCATAAATCGTCACTACTCTCTGGGCAAGGAGAAATACTGTACGGGATAACACATTGTACTTTTAATTGCACAAGTAGGCACTCGAATATTTTCAGAAAAGGTATGTCTAATTAAATTACACGTTTATATTTATTTTTTTCTTTGCTAAATAGAGTTTCTAGAAAATCTACTTTTTCTCTGCTTATACCCTAGCTTTTTTAGACGCCATACTTTTATATTGTTGTTATAGACGGTTTGTGTTTGATCAATTATTTAGAACACTTCTCTGTTAGCGTTGATAAATTAAGAAAATTACTATTTTCACTCTCTCCAAAAGTGTTTTAGAACTACATATGCAAAAATAAAAAAACATGTGAAATTTTACTTTGCATAGTATTACTGAAATAATAAATAATTTGAGACTTTACTTTAATTAACATACATAATTAGACAACAAATTAGAGAGGGAGCATGTTTATTAGACTTGAAAACAGAATGGTACAGACTTTCTTCTTCTTTTCCATCCATATGGATATATGAAGTAGATATAATGCCTCGCGAAAAGGAGAGGAAATAGGGAGGGCAAACATTTACAATTAGATTCCAGAAATTTGCAAAATACAAATTATTATTTTTATTTTCGGCTCGTATAATACAAACTTTAAAACATATCTAATTGGCATTGAGCAACATTAAAATTACTGTTAAGTAAATTTGATCTAGAGCTCCAGTGTTCTTATGCTGAATCTTGAAACTCCAACCAGCTTAACAGCTTTATCGACTCTGGCAAATTGAGTGCTCTCAGACAGATTTTCATCTCCTGAACCATCAAAGCTCTTACAGTTCAACAGAAAACCTGAAACACAAAGGTTGACTTAGCTAGGGGAGTCTGCACAATGATAGGGTTCTCTGAACTGTATGTTCAGCTACCATTAAGTTCGGGGTAATACAACAGTGAAAAACAAAATCTCGAGTACTTCAAAAATTTATGCTAAAAAGATCAATCATTCAACCCTGGCATCAGATAGTAAAAGTGCAACTAAATAGTTGCTCCCTTCATCCTAATTTTATGTGATGGCGTTTGACTGGGGGATGGAGTATAAGAATGAGAAGAAGACTACTGAAATTTGTAGTCTAAAATAAACGATAATAATTTATCTGGTTATAAATCATCTCATTAAAGGTAAAATGAGAATTTTAAAGTTAAATTGTCATTGAATGCAGAAAGATGTCTTCTTTTTAGGAACGACTAAAAAAGAAAAGAGGTGTCACTCAAATTGGGACAAGAGTGAATAGTATCTTTAAGTACTTTTTAGTCGGTAGCAGAAGAAAGTTAATTATACATCCATCTATATACATACACGAGAATTCTTTTAGCAACATGATGATTGACTTTAGTGATGAATTGCTCCATATCTACAGATCCTTCACGCTAGTACAAGGTATTATTTGGATTTCCACATATTCTACTTTGGCGTGGTAACTGAGAGCTCATACAGCCAGCCTTCATATGTTCTTATACTATTAAGATCTTTCAGCTTTGGTTCAACGAGGTCAATTGTTTATGTAGGGGGGTGAATGAAGAAATTTGTAGGACTCACCTCTCAAACCGTTCTGATTCCAGAGGATAATACTTGTGCAACCCTCCCTTTGGATGGATAAGAGTTGTTTGCTTGGTAGGCAAGCATCTATTTCCTTCTTCGTCGACGGAGGTTTGAAGGCCACTGTCATTGCAGAAAGATGCTACATCCCATTCCTGAATAACCATACATTAGAGCAGCCAAACCAAATTGTGAAGAGCTGAACTTTTTCAGCTAGTCAAAAGAGGATTTTACCTTCATCATTAGGAGTTTGGAAAGAGTCGCCAAGGGAAAAGGCTGAGGCTTGTATCCTCCATAATTCACACAGGAAATAGCTAGTGCTCGAACCTTAGTAAAGCAAATGGAACAAATTAAGGGGAATCAATTTATCCAAAAAATAAAAAAGAAAGAAAAAAAAGTTACGAAGGACTCCTATTTACAAAGAGGAGACATTTGTGAAAGCACTAAAAATAGAGCATTTGGTTTCGTATTAGCCAGGGATGTTAAAGTCTACCATTACAGACCAGCCTCAGTTTCCAGTTTTTTTCCAAGTAAGAAGCCGACTCATATGGTAAGAGAAGGATCAAACCCCAATTATATTCCAACAGCGACGGAAAGAGGGAGTGGTGAATAGATATTTATCAGGCAAATGAGAGAGAGCATATCCCCCAGGAGCAATTTTTGCTATTATACAAGAACTCACCTCATTGATAGAAGGTTCAATAATGCAATACTGCAAGTAGGATGCCTCGGACTCTGTTGTATGGATAAATTTCTTGTAGAAGCCCAATTTAAAGTATCTGCCACAAAATAAGAAGTAAAAGTTGACCTTCCCATGTACAATAATAAATGTATTCTACTATCAACGGGAATTGATACTAAATGCCATTGATCTACCTCAAGATCTTCCGAGCAAAATTCATTTCTGTCGACTTCATAATGTGAGAAGGAACACGGCGAAACCATAAAGATAGTGTCTCCCCCTGCAAATCAAGTAGTACAATGTTTAGTGAAATTGAACAAACAAAATGGTCTCTGAGTAAGCACCTGATATTCAATTGCAACTCACAATCTTTGATAAATACAACGATAGTATAAAAAACGTAACTGTTCCTTGGGTTTTGGAATCAAGGTGGAGAAGCACATAAAAGGAAAAAAATTCAGCTTCATTTTCGAAGATGGACGCTGTAGTACGATTTGCTTCATAAAGATTAAATAAAGTCGCCAATGCCTTCGTTAGCTGCTCCATGTTGAGGTATGACAGCGAAGAAATATTCGAACCGCTACATCTTCTAAGTTTATGCTGGGAAATTATATGGAATTTAACCTGTGGAGAAAAATATATTAAAGCTACATAATTCTGAACTTTCTGCAGTTATACTAATAGAAGGATCACTTGAACATTTTAAGCCTAGAATCCATTAAATTAAATAATTTTGCTAGGTTTCCTAAATAAGAAGCCTCCTCATCATTACAACCAGTCAAACAAAAGATCAACAAAGAAGGGGGTAATACGAATAAAGAGGAGAGGAATTTGCAATAGAATAGAAAATATATTAAACCACCAGCCTAGACAATAGCTCCCATATCAGTGTTATCCATCTGCTGTAAAAGGTATGAAGTTACATCCATCTCAAAAGAATTCTACCAAAACTCCTAATGCCTACGTGGATCGGTAACCCTTGATACAAGTATATCAGCTACTGCAGTTGCAATGGCATGTTTAAGACTACAAGAGTCGGTATATTTTTGGTGTGTTATATATACTTTTAGCTCAAGACACAAGAATCAAAAGTCTTAAACTAAGACCCATAAAATGAAATAGAGGGAGTATGTATGTCTAGATCAAGAAAAGTTTGTTATATGGTAAAATGTTTCTAAATTTACAATATGTCTAGATTCATTGTATTAAATAACTGAACATGCAGAGTACTTAACGTAGTATTTTAAAATACTCTCTACACTGCAGGAGAACAAATACTTACCCTATAAATAGAGAACAATCACTTACCTTATTGTACTAGATGAGGATTCCGATATAAAGGGCCCCTACTGTGTAATGTGAACAATCAAGTCAGTAATATTCCTTAATCCCCCCAACCCATTTTTCTTTTGTTTAAGGAAAGGTAAAGAAAATAATTAACAAAAGCACCCTGAAGGTGCATAATTACAAAAGCTATTTACAACAGAATTCTTGCTCCCTAAAATAGACAGGGAACTGATGAAGTCAGTATGCAAGAAACAAGCAGTAGGATAACACGGACAAGCGGTTAAGGTAGCGTAATGGCTAAATTTGTATCTATAAATAGTTTAGAAATTGTATATAGTAGCGGATACACCATCCACATCTAGCAGCATATCCACTTCTTATTATCAATTCAATTCATCTTTTGAATTCATTTTACAAGCTTCTCAAATTCCTGTATCAATTTTCTTTTGCTTTCTGCAATCGGTTCAGTGTTAAATATTCGCTCCAACTGGATCTGAAGACTTGAGCAAACTAGATTGCGTTTCAGGAACCGTAGGATGTTCAGATGCAACAATATCATGATTCATACATCTACATATATGTATATCATTCCAGCTCTAATTCAAGTTCTTTTGGATAAGATAACTTGAATAAATAAGCATACCATTCTCTCATACATAGAGACCACTCGACTGCAAGAGATATTTTGCATACTTAGATCTTGTCTAATGGACCTCATCCTATCAAAGATGAAGTCATGAACCACCTCAAAGGGATGCTCAGTAGAGTCCAGCAGGTTACACAGATAGTTCAAAGTATCTTCCAACACCGAGAGAGGCCTCACATCAGAATCTTGCAGAGTCTTTACGGATATAGTCCTGCAGAACTAACAAAGAGAAATTCAATAAACCATCATTTTAACAAAGACTAAAGTTGTGAATAAAATTTAGGAAAGATCAAAAGCATGTAGACCGAATCTAGGATCACTTTCGCCACAACTAACACTGGATTTATAAGTACAGATTGTAGAAGTGAAGACTGACTAAAAACTATATTGCTCATACATGCTGTAAGTAAAAAAACGTATTAATCATGTATCAAGTCAAGTTGGAACCTTAACCACACACACAAACGGGGGTGAATTAGCCTGGACAAAAGTCACTTGCATATGGACTTCATTATGTTTAGAACTCCAGCAATTTTTGGCTGGGATGGGATTGAATCTTGATTTCTTTTTTGTTTGAAAGAAATGATGTTACTTACTAACTGGTACATTATAATGGAAATAGGAAACTTTCAAAGATATGAACATGCTATTCTTTTTTGACCATTGAAATAAAATTCCATTGTCTTCAAACGAAGCAAAAGAAATGCTGTTTGGAATACTGCTCTGGGGTATATTTCAACATGATAAAAATGAGAATGTTCAGCGACCTATATTTGTTTACCCCTTCAGAGCTCAGCATTTTATCAATGTTGCAAGTCCAGTTTGTTTTGAAACTTATTGCACAAAATTACTTTTGTCCAAGTAACTTTGTTAGGTCTTTTATCCTCTCTAACATTATTGAGTAGCGTATCTATTTAATGCTTCTAGCTACGGACTGTAATGTTAATAATTCTTGCATGTGAAAGCTGAAGCAGGTGGCCTTCTACCTCCAAAATTAATAAGGAAGGTCCTTCTAACTTCCCGGGAAAAAGCATGTTCTGCTATCCACGATGAAAAGAGCTCGGCTTGGATGGTATTAACCATTTGGCACTAATATCTAAAATTTGGCAGTAAGTAGTCAATGCATGGTAGGGAAAATTGTTTGGTATAGGATAAGTCACCAACTATTTTCTACTTCCGTATATTAAATTGCTTTACATTTGTCGTATTCTCCAGCTGTTTCTTCATCTCTTTTACGGAACCTCAAAACTGGATCACTTAGTCTGCCGTCTAACTAAGTTTTAGCCAGGGTCTATTATTGTATTCATACATTGTAGCGTTGAAAAACTGTTATATGACAGTCCAAAACTAAATATTAACTTTTATGTCCCAAATGGCAACAGAACAACCTATCACCTGTATTATCAGTGAAGATTAAAACATTTTCTTTTTGATCCATTACTATACATTGATGATCACAAGACGGACATGTTAAATGCTTGATGAGCTATTACAATTTAGACTGTTTCCACACATTTGACAAGCTGGCTACGAACTAGAAATGTTTTGTGAAGTGAAACATAGAGCAAGTTCGGTTAAGCTGATCAAACAAATTAATAGAGTACCAACTACACCTCAATACGAATCCAGTTGGGGTTAGCTACGTGAACTCTGTGTACCGCTGGCTATTTTAGTATTCAGAAGATTCATAATTCTATCACTGGTCATCAACCTACAAACCTTTTTCTATTAACTGGACTTGAGACTAGTTATCCTTGGAATTCAGTTGATCAAACAAACAGGGTAAAGAAATAACTAATTAAAATTATTCCTACTACGTGCTAGCATACCCAAAATGTTACTCATTTCATTTCAATTTGTTTATCTTACTTTCTCTTTCAATTCATTTTAAAAAGAATATCTCTTTACTTCATTGGCAACTCTTTAATTTCAACACTCCATGTTCAAGTCCACGAGATGACATTCTGTTACATTTTTACATATCTTTAATCAAAGACCACAAGATTCAAAGTGTTATTATTTATTTTCCTAAATTTTATGTGTGTCAAGTCAAAAACAGACAAAGCAAATTAAAAGGGAGGGAGTACCTTTTTAACAGCAAGGCTTGGTGATGATTGGCGAGGATTTCCATGTAGCCTCTCAAACACAGCTAAGTCTCGCAGCCTCTCTCGCTTTTCCCTCTCCTCAACTGCAATATTTTTAAAGAAAAAACACTAAACTTTTTTAACGTTGCAGGTTCACATGGTCCAGGATTTAAAGGCAGTAGAAGCACCTCCTTCTAGAGTTCACTTCAAATTGATAGTTTATGCATTTATTGGTTTAATTCCGTTTTAGCGCACATAAAAAAAGCAGTATATTTGAAGAAACTCATAAAGGAAAAAAGTGGAGAATTGGTGTACCAGGACACATGAAAGGGCAAGTTCCAACTAAATTCTGAATATCATCAATATCTTCATCAATGGATTTTTCCCAATTGCTTGAGCTCGTCTTCTTGTCAGAAGCGTTGTTCTGAATTTGGGTACTATTAGGCGTAGAAGAATTGACATTTTTGGTGTGGTGGGACTGAAAGTTGCGGGAAGGTTGAGAAGGGTGGAAGGATCTGGAAGAAGAAGAGGAAAAATTGGGTCTTGGCCTGTACGGAGGTTGACTCCTTCCGGCCATGGCTCGGCGTCTACTTCACTGGCTGATCGGAAAAATAAGAACGAGCGACACCGTCCTATTAGAAAATTGCTTCAGTAGCCCCCTCAACTTAGACTATGTTTATTTGGTGCACAAGTAATAGTATAATGTTTCGTTTAACTCTTAAATTACTTCTATTAGTTTTACAACATTTGGTAATTTTAGTTTTTAATTTTTAAAAAATATTATATTATTATCATATTAATATTCAGGATAGGTTGGTATTTTTAGGTTTAATTTAGTGTTTTATGGTAGATAAATTAATAATATAGCTTTGTTGACATTGACTTACATATACACCTATAATAAATAAATAAAATCAAGATTTTAATTTTTTATTTAGAAATATATATATATTTATGAATCAATTACATAAAAAAATAATACATTTCAATTACAATAAAATAATCGATCGCATAATTGCTATTAGTTGTCCATTTAAATTCAAAGTAGGATAATATCTACTTGTAAATTAATTAACATATTTATAGTTTCATTTAATTATAAACCAACTAGATCCAATAAGAAAGTTACATGATCCGCTCCGTTGTGTTGCGGCCACTCCGCTACGTTGCGGCCACTAAACTTTGTTGTCTTTCAGCATGCGAAGCAAATGGGGCGATGTGTCGTGGGTAGTTTCGCGGTGGGGATCGAAGAGAGACCGAAAGAATGATTCATTTGAATATTCGAGATTTTACAACTCAAAAATTGTTATTAGTTGTGTAGTAAAAATGACTATCACATGTGGGGAAGCACCAAATAATTTGTACTTGCCTAATATTTGAGTGATATTCCGTTTTATACAAATCACACTTTCTCTCTCATATTATAATCTCCTAAAATCACTCAGTCAAATCAAACTTTGTATTTTGAAATATATTGTTTCTCTTTCTTAATCTATTTTCTCAATTTTAGATGATTTTTTATGATTTTTTTTAAAAAATTGTTCGTATATTTTTATAGTTTTATTCATTCATTTTCATCTACCATATTTAATTTTTCAGTCAAATCAATAGTTATATATGCAAGAGAATTACTTGAAGTATACAATTACATGTCAAAGAATTTGATGATTCATCCTCAATTCATTTATGTGATTTAGAAAATGAATGAAGGTTGGTAATTGTTCTTAAATGTCGATAAAAACTCCCTTACAGATGTGATCGACAATACATCAATGAAAAAATAACTACCAGTAACAATCATATTTTAATAAAATATTCTTGATAGTTGATACCAACTTTATCAAGTCTAAATTCTAAAGAAACCTTTACAGATATAATCGACAACATATCAATGCCTTAAGCTTTAATACCACCCCATGATCGAAAGAGTAACTACCTGTATACATACATATGGCACACGCGCCAATACGGTTGATCACCATCAATAAATCAAATTTGAATTTTTTAATAGAAAAATATAATAAAAATTTATCTTATTTAATAAAAAATATATTATAATAATTAAAAAATAAATTATTTTAAAAAATTGTAGTATGTTATCTATTTTATTACCTTGTCTATTTCTTATTAGAGCATGTTTGAGATTGTTGATAAAACCTGCTTATTTTTTGAAGCATTTTTTTTAAAAATAGCTTTTCAAAAAAGTGCTTTCGAAAAAAATACAATTTGTAATTAGCTAATTCATTTGAAAATTGCTTTTGATAAGCAAATTGTGTTTGACTAATTTTTAAAAAAAAGTGTCTTTAAGTATCAAATTACTAAAAAAAGATAAGTATCAATGTACTTTTAATATGGAGATTATTTTATATATAAAAATTATTTTAAATAACTATTTAAAAAATTAAGCAAACTTTTATTTGTATTGAATTAAAATGTACATACTCAATTTTTCAATCAATATTATATATAGATAAATAAATAATAATTAAATATTGATATGATGATCTAAATATAATTAAAAATATCAAATATAAAGATGATAAGAAACGTAAATAATAATAAAAAATATTATATAAAAATAAATTTCTAAATGAAACTTTTACCAAAGATATGAGATATGCAAATTAATTAATAATGGATATATATGGAATTACGTAAATATAAAAGGGATATTTTAGTCTTGTAAAATAATTTTCTGCTTCTATTTTTTTTAAAAGCAAAACTTTTAGCTACTTTTCAACAGCAGAAAAATTGCTTTTATTTAAAAGCAGATTTATTAATTTGCCAAACACTTTATCTCTTTTTTTTTAAAGTATTTTTTTAATAAAATAAGTATTTTTGACTTTCCAGCAGCAATGCAAACATGTTCTTTAACATAAGAGCAGTTACTATATTTACCTTTTCATTTCCGTTTTACTATTTTTGTTATTCCATTAGTAGTTATCTTAGTATTATTTTTGTTATTCTATTAGTAGTTATCTTAGTATTGAATATATTGAAGTTTCTCAAATGATTGAACTTTCTCCATTAAAAATTATATATATATATTTATAAAAAAAATTAAATTTATTTAAGGAAAAAGGGTCAAAAATACGTCTAATTTGTGAGAATTGGTTCAATAATATCCTCCTTCTACCTGTTGGTCTAAAAATACTCTCCACCTTTGTTTTTGGTTCAAAGATACCCCCTCCTTCCACCTTTTGATCTAGATATACTCTCAACCCCAATTTTAAAATATACTTTTTTTATTAATTTAAATTCTTAATATTTGCTTATCCCAAAATATTTAAATCTATAAAATAAATAAATAAATATTGTGTAAAAATAAAATCATGAAATCCTCAAAATTCTTCTTATTATTATTAAAATAACACACTACAATTCTTATCTTTATTTTTATACAATAAATTCTTAAAAATAAAATCATAAAATCCTCAAAATTCTTCTTCTTATTATTAAAATAACACACTAAAATTCTTATTCTTTATTTTTACTCAGTAAATTCTTGTTTTATTTTACGTTTTATACACTACTATTTTAAATTATTGTAGAATAATACTTCAGTTTATTTTACGTTTCATACCCTCCCAAATTCTGGTGCCAAATCTTGTACGCATGGAATGTCTTATTCTCCCGATGACGATTTTAAAAATCATTCCATAAATTAAAATATAAAATAATAGTGTATAAAATGTAAAATAAAATAAAGAATTTGTTGTTTAAAAATGAAGTGTAAGAATTTTACTATGTTATTTTAATATTAATAATAAGAATTTTGAGGATTTTATGATTTTATTTTTACACAATATTTTTTCTTTTTATTTTATAGATTTAAATTTTGGGATAAGCAAATATTAAGAATTCAAAATAATAAAAAAGTATATTTTAAACTAGGGTTACCAGTATATTTAAGATCGAAAGGTGGAAGAAGGGATATCTCTGAACTAGAAATAAAAATGAAGGTTATTTTTAGATCAAAAGGTAAAAGAAAGTATTTTATGTTGTAAAACAAAATTAAAATAAAACAAAAAATATAAAAGAGGAGCAATAGAAATAGAGAGAGAAGTAAGGAGAACTTTTTTTATTAGTTCAAGTCTTCAACCAAAAATATTAAAGAGGAGCAATAGAAATAGAGAGAAAAGTGAGGAGAACTTTTCTTATTATTTCAAGTCTTCCGGTGTTACCAAATTTTGAAGTCACCACAATATGAACTCTTATGCCTCTGTTTATAGTGTAACATAGAGGTATACAAAAGATTAATCATAAACATGATATTAACATAAATATAATGGAAGAGGTTATGGAGTTGAAAAAATACAAAAATAATGACATAAAGATGGAGGTTATCTTTATAATGGAGAAAAGTAATAGAGATAATTAGTCATAATAACTTCTTGATATAGTGGATGAACTTCTTGATATAGTAGATATATATTTTATAACATTTTAGAAATACCTATAGATTAGGAATATTTTTAACCCTTTTCTCTTTATTTAATAATATCTTCTTCGAATTTTAAAGATGCAACAAATCAACATTATTTTAATTTCTACTTTTCAAATTCTTAAAGTACATATTTTAATATTTTAATTTTATATTATATTAATTATAAATTTATATTAACCTTCTTACTTCATTTACTTCATAAGGTTCGTAATAATTTTTCTCCATAAAATCCACCATAATTTTTTCTCCATAAAGTCCTCCATAAAAATTACGTATATCCCAACTTTGATAAACAAACCGAACTTATAAAATTACATTAAATATGTAATTTTTATTCAATTTTATATGTATTAACTAAAAAAATTAAAGCTTTAGTATTCCAAATTTTATTGAGACGGTCCTGCTAGACGAGGGTCGTAACTGATTTATTTATAGTAAAGTAAAATTTTCCCTAACATCTGCAAGGGAAATGTTGACACTTAAAGTCATATCCTTGTCAATGGAGCTAGCTAGCTTAAAAACCAAAGGCGTTCCTCCATTTATTCCAAAAGCATTACGAAGAACACAACTGAAATTACACACTAATCAAAAGCACTATTACAGGATGCTGCTAAATATTGTCTCCAATTAGATATGGCCATGTGAAGTAGGAGGGTAACCTCCAAGAGGATACGTCGGAGCAACAGTAGCAGTAGTTGGAATGGTACTACCCACCACTGGATTTTGCTGGCCTTGATGAACACCGACCGTATGGGTACCGTGATGGTGGCCGTGAGGCCCTATAAGATGAGATTGCTTCGATTGCAGCGTCTCCGCTGCATGACGTGCTTTCGCTTGATGCAGCTCCATCTTTGCTTCTGCTTCTTTTGCTCTCCTCACCTCTTCTGCTATCCTCTTCTCTTCCCTTGTCCTTGCTACTGATTTCTCTGCCTGTTATATATATATATAATTAATTAACAAGGAGAATATATTTACGCGAATTTTGAGTTACGTTCTAGACGAGATAATTCAAGTTCAGTAGATTTTAAACAAATTATTTGATCTATTAAACAAGTAAATAATAGAGTATATATTGTGACCTTTTCTTCGGCTTTGGCTTTGAGAATGTCAACGTGCTCTTTACCAGCGGCAGCTGCGTTGCTTACTTTCTCCTTTACTGAGTGCATTTTTCTTCTTTGTAGTTGATTGGAATATTGTAATTCATTAACGGAATATATTGAAGATGTTCATTGCAGGAAAATTATAAGTACGGTGCGTAAAGAAGCTAGCTAAGCTTCAGAAAGGCGGTTGGACTCTAGGAGTGCTGCACGTGTCTGGCATGCAACCGCCAAGCCTTGTTTGCTGCCACATCGCCCTGCAAAGTTATTTTAATATATTTCATTTTTTTATTCACTAATATTAATTTAAAATTGCTAGGATTTATATGAAATATCTAACTACGTGTGCCCATATTTGTATAAATTATACTGATTTTACAAACTAACATCATCAAGTGGTCGTGCCGGAGTGGTTATCGGGCATGACTAGAAATCATGTGGGCTATGCCCGCGCAGGTTCGAATCCTGCCGACCACGTCTTTCTTTTTTTTTTTTTCCTTCTCTATTTCTAATTTTTCATACTTTTACTTTGATTACTCACGGCTTTTAAAAAAAAAAAATCGTAAAAAGGACATAAAATTAAGAAAATTTAATGAACGGTTAGAAAATCATGATGTAGATTTTTTCCTGTGTATAAAGAGATGTTTACATAACCAATAAACTATTAGAGAATTATATATTTTTCAAGTATTTATGATGATAAGTTAGTAAAATTAAGGAAATAGGAATGAACAGTTTTTTAAGGGGTGTGTCCAAATTAAAACACACAACCAATAAACTACTTGTAAATAGCTACATATTTTTGAAGTTATTTACGAAGGTAAGTCAGTAAAATTATGTTTTACTTTGTAGGAATGAATCGTTTCTTAAGGAGTGTGTCAAAGATAAAAGTACCACTTCTTTTAAAACGTCTCATATTTAGATGCTTGAAATTCTATTTTTATGTTTTACAATGTTTCTCTTCGTGAAACAACTTATCTAAATATTGATTTTAAATTGGCAAAAATTTAGTTTGTGAAGAAGCAATTTATTTAACTTTTTTTTTTTTTTTTTAGAATGAAAAACCAAGTTCCGTATATATAACGAAAATAATTTATTGTGGCGCTTAAAAAATTTGTGAGATAGTTTATTTTTTAAAAATGTTGAAATTGGATAGACTTAAATTGAATTCACAACTAATTACATTGATTTAATTGACATTGACATAATAGGAATATTTCGTCTATTAAAAGTGATTATCTAGTACCTGAAATAGAACTAATCATAGAAAATGTGAAATATTTGATAAGATTCATTTCGGGAATGTAAGAGGAATTCAAATGTGTTTTCATTTATAATTTTTTTAAGGGACCTGAAAAGAAAAGGGTAAAAAATATGTGACGAAAGGAGTAATATTTAAAAAAACATATTCAATCATATGGTAATAATTGAATTTCATTATTCATTGAACGCTATGAATGGCGTGAAATAATTCGAATTGGGGTGTCAAAGATGTAGTAGTAGTCCCTGCAATTTGAACCCATTGAAATTATTAGAGCACAACACACCAAATTAGTTTGGTTTACCAACAGAGGCACCGCCTGTACTTGCTTATTTTGACACGTACCTTCATAATTTAATTAGCTGTGTTATAGATTAGCTGGCGTATTAGTCCAAATAATTTTGGTTTCTTTTGACTTAATTCAACTATTGTACGTCTTCCAGATGGACCTCTCCTTCATAATCATTTGATCTCCTATTACATTATGAAGGTTAATTATTAGTTTGGTGTTTCTTTTACCAACATCTTTATAGTATTATTTTAGAGAGATGTTTGGTAGGATATTGTATTATAGTGTTTGGCTTGAGATTAGTAATGCACAAATTAGTTATGTTGATATTATTTCTTATTCAATGTTTGGTCAAGTGTATTAAAAATAACACGCATTGCATAATTTTTAAATAAATATTTATTTATAAAAATATCCTCCACCTTCTTTAGTTTCGTACGCTTTTAGAGTTATATCTTAAACCATGCCTATATTAAAAACTCTTATATTGCTAATACTATATATTAATTATAGATAGGATAATATCAAAAAGGGTGTAATTAGTTATATATAGATTGACAAATTATATTACCAAAGCGAATACATATTATATGTATTATTTCCTCTAATAGATACTGCCAAACTAGCCCCAAGTAGGTAAACTTATCTTTCCACCAAATTCATTTTGCTTCTCTTTTTTTGACTTTATTAGGAAGCCTGTTAATCCACCTTCTATATAAAGTAACATATACCCTTCTTTCCATATATAAATAAAGGTGGGGGTGGCACAAGATATATATTCCCAAAATCCCAGCAGCATAGCCTTCATAAAACTAGTGCTTCAATATCTTTAAGAAATGGAGGTAAGTGGAAAAAATATTTCTTGCTGCTTGAGTAATGGTGATGTTGTGGAGAAAATGAAGAGGTTGGGAAGATTAACATGTAGAAAAATTTGGAAAGTAGGGAAAGAAGATAAAAGAAGGGTCATTCACTCACTAAAAGTTGGAATCTCCTTGTCATTGGTCTCCTTGTTATATTTAATGGAGCCATTGTTCAAAGGCATTGGAGAAAATGCTATTTGGGCTGTCATGACTGTGGTGGTTGTTCTTGAATTCACAACAGGTAATTAATTTCATATTAGAAGTTTTAGTTGTGTTATTAAGTTTACTTTAGATCTTATACTAGCTCTCTTTAGAAGTTTTTTAAATTATACTGTCAGTGTAAAAAAATAATAATTTATACTATCAGGTCAGTCAAACGATATTTACAAGTAAATCTTTATATCAATCTCAACTTGTTGGTTAATTATATTCTTCTTATTATTAATAGATATATGTTTTTTATTTTTGTAATTTTTGGAATATAGGGGCAACATTATATAAAGGGCTGAATAGAGGACTAGGGACACTATTAGCAGGATTATTGGCTTTCTTGATCGAACGTATTGCCAATGAATCTGGCCACATATTTCATGCTGCTTTCATTGGAACCGCAGTTTTTCTAGTTGGTAATAAGCTTCACTTATTGAATTAATCATTTTCTTTTATATGATTAATTTTCACTTGAATAAAAGCAGTGGATACATTATTTTTATTTCTATTCTTCAGGAGCGGTGACTACATACATGAGATTTTTCTCTCACATAAAGAAAAATTACGATTATGGTGTGGTGATAATCCTATTGACGTTCAACTTGATCACAGTATCAAGCTATCGTGTTGATAGTGTGTTGAAGATCGCGCATGAACGATTCTACACCATAGCAATTGGATGTGGTATCTGTCTCCTCATGAGCCTATTTATATTTCCAATTTGGTCAGGAGAAGACCTCCATTTATCGACTGTTGCCAAGTTCGATGGCTTAGCAAAATCAATTGAAGGTAGGAGAAATTTGTTTTATACGTCTATAATTATCAACTTAAATATTCATGTAACATAGAAGATTGATGAGATTTTTCAACTAATTAAACCTTGCAGCTTGCATTAACGAGTATTTTAGCAACGATAATATTAATCAGCAAGAGGAAAAAGTGAAAAAGAATTCAATGGAAATGGAGGATCCCATTTACAAAGGTTACAAGGATGTTTTAGATTCCAAATCATCTGATGAAACTTTGGTAAGCTATATATCCAGAATTAATTAATTATCTCAAGTGTTGTACAATTTAATGTAGTTATTAGAATTAATAAAATTAGAAAATTAAATCAAATGTGAATTGGATCAGGCACTATATGCAAGTTGGGAGCCAAGATATTTAAGAAGTTGTTCCTGGAAGCAATATGTTAAATTGGGGACTGTTCTTCGCCATTTTGGATACACAATAGTAGCTCTACATGGATGCCTGCAAACTGAAATTAAGGTAATTAATTTTTATTTTATTTTTTGGGGTGGGGGTGGGGAGGGTGGCGCTCTCTCTTTAGGCTTCTAGTGCTAGAAAATCGTGTGTACCCAATGATCTTGAAAATGTGTGATCTTGTTTGACCCTTACTTGCCTTATGAGGAAACCTTCAAGGTCAAAAGTCAAAACTTGTTCAACTTAACGTGTTGCACATAAGAATTAAAAGTTCAAGATTAGTCACTTTCAAAACTATTCTCGTAAATTAGCTAGACCTATTAATTTCCTCTACTTTAGGCTGTTGGATATATAATTATATATCCTTTTAGCTCTGGAGAATACCTCAACAAAAAAGTTGCCACATTTAGAAATCTGTTTAAATTTTGTGTTCTTTAAGTCAACAAGTACAACATGTGATGCCTAATTTTTGTGCTCACTAAGTCAACAAGAGCAATATGTGATGCTACTAGCTTCTAAAGAAGGCTAAACATACAAACAGTTATAATCTAGCTAGAAATCTAAAGAGTTTTTTATGCAATAAATTGTTTTCTAGATTTAGAAATACATCGGAAAAATCTTTCCACCTAAGTGTTCCATACACTCTATATATTTATATCAGACCTCTAGATTAAATTATACACACGTTAATTATATATATATCTAACGTGTTAGCTCTCTAGATTAAATTAAATGTGATTTTTTTTGTGACTTTCTTAATTAAATGTTTTTCTTGATTATTATTTTTGTAGACTCCTCAATCAGTTCGAGTACTATTCAAAGATCCCTGCATTCGACTTGCCAGAGAAGTGACAAAGACACTAAAGGAACTAGGCGATAGCATAAGAAATCGTCGTAAATACTGCCCAGAAATCCTATCTAATCATGTCCATGAAGCCTTACAAGACCTCATTGACGCATTAAAATCCCAACCAAGACTCTTTCTTAGCACTAATAGTAATACAAACATACTATTAGCCTTAGCAACATTAGCCACTAGGCAAAAATCAGGTAAAGATTTTGTAGTCTCTTTACGGAGTGTAAATAATGACGATCCTAACCTTAGCCATGACTTAATGTTGAAAGAGGGTGATAAAAAGATTTTGAGGCCCACATTAAGCAAGATTGGCGTTACTAGCTTGGAATTTTTGGAGGCCCTACCATTTGCAGCTTTTGCATCTTTGTTAATTGAGACAGTTGCAAGACTTGATCTTGTTATTGAACAAGTTGTAGAATTGGGAAGGGTAGCTCAATTCAAGGAATATAGTCATGATGATGTGGTTATTAATGTAAGTTGTGATAATAATCCTAGAGTGGAAAGTGAGTTCCCCTCCTCCCATGCAGCAGCAGATTGAGTACTCTAGACTTTAGTGGGTACGTTTTTTCAGTAGTCAAAACGGTTTCATGGTTGATGATATATATACATTAGTTAGTGATGAGGATATTTTATACGTATTTAATTATTTTCATTATAAATGATATAATACTTACTTACAATTTTATATACCTTGTTCAAAATTAAATTATGTACATGTGAGTTGTTAATCTTATGCTCAAGTAGGTGATACGATATTCCCTACCTAATTTGAATACCAACAAAGAGATCGAAACCACAAAAAAAAAAAAAAAAAAAAAAAAAATTAAAGAAGAGAATTATAAATTTCCTAAAAAAGTAAAGATAAGCCAGAAGGGCCCTACCGGGTTCGAAATGGTGACCTCTTAATCTGCAGTCAAATGTTCTACCTCTGAGCTAAGGACCCCTTGATGTTGTTTTTTGATTCAACTACAAACAATTCCAAACTCAAATTGAAAGATATGTGGACTGAAACGGGAAATAAGTAGTACTAAATGAATGACTTAGTTTGACTTGACACGAAGTCTAAATAAGAAAACATTTTAATCTTGTGATTCTAAATTAAAGTTATGTCAAATATATCAAAATGCTCTTTAATCTTGTACCTTAAACATGTCACACCGAAATTAAAGTATTGCCCGAAGAAGAAAGGAGTCATTCTTTTTTAAACCGACTAAAAAAAAAAGTATGTCCTTCTTTTTTAAACGGATATGTTATTTAAAATAATATCCTGATTTAGAACTAACATAAAAGTACTAGAAAATAAAAAAGATTTCATTTCAATACAGATGTCAATGTTAATTAATTTATAAGTTAAAAGGTAGAGGCACAAAAGTTTCAAATTTCATATACAATGGCTCCACATATAATGAGGATAAGATTATGTATGAGGAGAAATACAAGTGAGGGAAGGAGGGTGCTCACTCTGCTTCAGCCATGATTTGCTCCATAGCAATACTAAATTTTATATCCACTCCATGTTTTAATAAATGTTCTACAAGAAGCTTATTTAACTGGAATTTTGGAAAAAATAACAAGACTGATGATAAGCCACAATTTACATATCATGATCTTGATCTTCCTTTCCCTTCTTCCCTCCTCACCAAAACATTCTTGAAAGGTACTTCTTTTCCTTCTCTTTTACATGATAAAGAAATGGAAAAAAACAAGACTCACAGGCGGATCCAAAATTTAGACGTCGTGTATTCTGAAATATATATCTAACCGAAGGTGGAACCAATGTTTTGAGTTTCTTATGAGTTATGAATTCTAAAAAAGAGTACCTTATTGAGTTCAGGATAAGTTCTTTATACATATTAAATGAATTTCTTAACACAAATACAAGATTTCGAACTTGTAGCTTTCTCTCTAGCTCTGTCCTTGTATCTAATACTATCTATACTTAATTTTGGAGTGCTCGTATATTTTTATTGATAATGGAGGATGTAGCCTTAGTGCTTCTGGTTCATCAAAACTTGGTATTGTTGACACGAAAAATAGATACTATAGTGAGTTCAGTAT
Organism: Solanum etuberosum; assembly: GCA_029582245.1. Classification (NCBI taxonomy): domain Eukaryota; kingdom Viridiplantae; phylum Streptophyta; class Magnoliopsida; order Solanales; family Solanaceae; genus Solanum; species Solanum etuberosum. The sequence goes on along the minus strand of JAJONR010003498.1, from coordinate 51,794 downwards.
TAAGAATTGTAAAGGTTGAGTCCATCAAGTTAATATATATAGTGTTTGACCTCAAAACATTGAGTTCTGTTGAATTCGCGAACCTATTGTTAGATCTTCCACTGACAAATATGTATGTTCTTTAATTTTTAATTTGGCTGATAATCGATATGCAGGAAGGGAACTGAAATGCTGCTATAAGGCATCAGTGGATGGATTTAGTGCAACTGAATTCCATAACAGATCTGATTTCAAAGGACCATGTGTGATCATTGGCTACACAACAAAGGCCTTAAAGTTTGGAGCATTTAATCCAGAAGGCTACAGAAGCACAGATGATTATTACGACACTTTTGATGCATTTCTCTTTTATTGGGATGAAGATGTTGAAAAACCAATAATGTTGCCTAAAGTAGGGGGAAGTGGTGCTGCTCTATTTGATTATGCTAGAGGAGGTCCACAGTTTGGTGCTGATGGATTGCTCATTGGTCCTCCATTGGCTCCTGTCATGGGTGGATTTGCTGGACCTGATACGAATTCTGGGGTTGGTGATTTAAGGCAAGCTAAGTCAAGATTGGGACTTTCTTATGCTAAAAGGCCTGATGGTAAAGAATCATTGTTTGGAGATGAGTCTAAGACTGTTATTGATGAAGTTCTTGTGTTTTGTAGTCCTCAAATTGCTAGCTTATATTGATTCTTCATGTTTTCCATGAAGTTTTCGGTCTTTTTGGCAAAAATGGATGTCACTGCCTTGGGGAAAACTAATTAAAAGTCTTAGTGATGGAAGTGACTAGAAAAAATATGAATTATAATATACTAGGTCATAAAATGAAGGGAATCCTTGGAGCAATGGTAAAGTTGTCCTTGTGTGAACGCGGAATGCTTTGTGCACCGTGCTACCTTTATATACCAGGTCATAAGATGTAGCAGTGTAAATTTCACATTTTTTGTACAGAGATGGCTGCAACAGATTTTCTATTCTGTGTTTATAAGTTAATTTCTCAAGTTATTCAACTCAAGAATGAATTGAGTGATCACATGAAGGCATATAACATCATTTTCACTCTATACAGATAGAAATGGTCTATATTCACCCCTGCTGTGAACTAGCAGCTAAGTCAGTAGCTAATTTAGAGATATTGTGCTCTTTTGGTTTGCTATATTCCCAGTTTGCTACTGCTGTAAATAATTATTCCATCATTCTTCAATGGGACCAACTAGTGGAGCATTATTTTAAAGCACAGGCCAAAAAGAGTACATTAAAGAAAACATAGGTAAGTCCAAAAAGGAGATCTGGATTTATTGAGAGACTATTTGCTTAGTGATAAAGGGGCCACACGCTTCGTTGATTCCTCTCTAGCTACCTATGGTATTATGTCTGAACTAATAGGGGGCGGGAAAAATGAATGGTTAATCAGTTAGTGTACCTATCTTTCTTTCTCTTTTTGAGTTAATGGCTTCTGAACTTTTGATTACACTTTTCTAAAGCTTTGTTAGGAGGAATAGTTTGGAGGACATCTTTTGAAGTTGAGTTCAAGGAGGTATAAAGTAGCAATTGATTGATTCTCACTTTTATGTGGCTTGCTTTTGTATTTCTTCTTGATTGGTTTAGCAACTTCATCAGTTAAGTCACCTTGATTCCTTCCAGCATCAGATGTTTCCGAGGCAAGAAAAATTTACTGTTTAGTCTTGAGAATATCGTGAAGTACTCTTAGTTATCATGGTATATGAATTACTGTCATGAGCACATGATGAATATGACTGAACACTTTTACCTTCCACTCTATTAGTCAAAGAACAGTGTGATTAGTCGGGCCAGTGGGTTTCAGATAAGGGGGTGCCTTATGAAAAATGGGTTTCATCAACACCCTCAAGGCGTTACTGACACATCTGGTGTGGAAATAGACCTTCAATTTCCCAATATATGGGCAACTGCTCATTACCTCTTCGTTTGCATTTGCCGTCTTGCTAGATTTTATTTTGTTGTGCCTAAGAAAATGATACAAAGTTCAACAAACGTTTTACTAACTTGCTTTCTTGTATCCTTTGCTTGTGAGTTACTTTTGTGTTCCCTAAAACAATATCCTCTATGTCATTTGCTATGGATTCTTGATCATGATTACTTGGAAGTTGGAACTATCACAATCATATCAAGATATAGTCTTTCTAATGCAAATAAGTTGAGGAAGTGTAACTTTTAAGAGATCACTAGAGTCTAAGTTCTGCCTGTAATAAGTCAGCTGATGAATGTTGGCAAAATAATTTTGCCAAGAATGGAAGCAGTTTGCCTGATACAAGGGGCATCTCACTAGTAGTTCCTCAGTTGAAGTCAAAACAAAGTCCAAATTAGTGACAACATATTTTTTGTCTAAATTTGCATCTCATCCATATACCTATGAGTACAAGTGATGCTATCAAGGACATTATCAAACTACAATTTAGCAAGTTGGGCATATGAATCTCAGGGTGGTTTTGGTTAGCTAGTTATCCAGTTATAAGCAGGCAACTCACCCTTTTAGAGCTTCCAAACAATGTTTTTTCCCTTAAATCTTGGTCACATATGTTTAAACAGTTCAATATCTATGAATAATGCAACCAATAGTTGCTTAAGGGATGAATCAATAGATGCTTGATAGGAAGTTCTGCTGATGAACATCAGTACTTCCGTAACAAGTTTATATAAATATATAAGAGTTGATGGTCAATAACACACCTAAATTTTGATTCTTGATAACAAATTCATACATGAAATTGATCAGAATGAGAACATTGATACATATCAGGAAGGTAATGGAGGCTTAATTCTCTCTAAGAGATTCAGTTACTAACTTTACCATTTCCCTGTGCGATCATTAAAAAACGATCATCACTTGGTATCTCATACTTCAATGACAAAACACCAGCTAGATTTAAACTTATGAAACGAAACTCGAAGATGATGTAATAAGATCGAATAACTCTAAGACAGACATTAAAAAGCTGTTGTCTCAGAGAACAACTTTAGATTATTTCAGTAGCACATTTAGTTGCATTTACCTATTCTTAGTAGATTTTTACATCAGACTACTTATATTATCTTCCTGTGACCATACACCATTAAAATTTCCCAAAATCCTACACCCCAATGTTCATCAGAAGAGATTTGGATTGCCCAATAAGTCATTCTGGTTATAACCTTTATATGAAATATCCTCATTACCATAGAACTCCATGTAGCTTCCATGGACTGAGAAGGGAGATACATTGCCATAGCCACTGAGATCACCAGAAAGTTCAACCTCCCCTCTAAAATTCGGGAAAGATGAAGTTGATGTGAAGTCATATTGATCACTTGGCTGCCATGAAGTTGAGTTTGAGAACACATGGGGATAGTTTCCAGATATACTTCTTCCTCGAGGACATTCCTATATCCAGCCACCAAAATTTAGTATGAAGTTCATAGAAAAAACATGAACCAATGCATAGAAAAAGGAACAACATCAATACCTTTGAAGGATCAAGAACCATATTCTGAGACATCCAGAGGTTTGCAGAGTCATAGTCCTCTATTTGTGTTGTCTTATAAGGAGAATTAATAGGAGTTGAATAGTTGCTGTTACCGGACATGTATGTAGCTGGAGTTGGCATGTCATCAGAAAGGACAAGGGGTTCATTTAAGGCTACCGATGAGGTAAAACCTTCGATGCTTGAACTGCATTCAACCTGTTTAAAGACTCTACCTCCATGAACATCACTCGTCTTCGATGAAATGTTGTCCTTTCTTTTGATGACACGACAAAGAGCAAAAGGCCCCTGAAGAAATTTAAATAGTACTTATATTATGGTCATGTTTTTTTTGTTTGTAAAACTTCATGTTGAGATTTGACAATTACCTGGAAACTAGGAGTGCCTTGTGAAACATCATCACAGAGACGACATTCATGCATTACCCAATCAGTTCTATCCCCAAGAGGAGCTCTTCCGCGGTAAAAAACTAGTGTCTTCCTGTATCCTACAACTGCAGGCTTACATACAACTTTCTTGTCTTTCCCTGTGGCTTTCCAGTATCCAGAATTAGTGGCTCGATTTGTTCGTGAGCCATTCGGGTACTTCTTGTCCCGAGAGCAGAAGAAGTACCACTCCATGTCACGTTTTGGCAAGAAAGATTTCTCTGCATCTCAAAGACATGATTATCATCAATATCCCAAAATACCAAGTTCAGAATAAGCAAGAAGTATGAATCAGCCAAAACAAGAAACCACATGCTTTTAGACATATTTTTTTTCTTCTTTTGATATGTGGTTAGGGCATGTGTGTTAAAATAGAGATGCCCCACAGAGCACTCCATCTTGTGACAAGACAAAAGATTAGATAAGCTATAAAGCAACAACTCATTTTTAGTTCAAATTGTCATGAAACAGCAAAAAGCACTATTTCTTAGCTTTTTGCTCCAACAACATAACCTATCAAATGAAAATATCATACATGAAGGCAATGACATGTCCACCATGAAAAGGGCAGCCCCGTGCACAAAACATCTCAGTTTTATGCAGGATCTGGGAGGAGCACCGCACCCCTAATATGTGATGTAGACAGTCTACCCTAATGCAATCTATGTGAGGTTAGGTTACTCGCGGAGTATTTATTTGTCAATGCTTAGATAAGTTTTTTCAAGAGAAAAAGGTGATCAAGAATGTATACCTGGAAGGTCCCATGGGTCAAATTTGTACAAGTCTATTACTGGAATAACTTCCAACTCAATTTCAAGTTCATCAGTTTTCCTTTTCAGGTAATATCCAACCAATTCCTGATCAGTTGGATGAAAACGAAATCCGGGAGGTAATGATATTCCTGCCATATAAGTAAATATTTCCAAGAGCTAACTACACACAAATTACAATATGAAATTTAGCCAAGTATTCAAACTGTACCTATTGAAAATTTGAAATATCCAAAAATAAAAACTTTTGGCTACACTTAATTTTGCAAGTTTACATAAGATGCAATATCCCTGGGACAATTCAATCATCTTCCAGGAAAAAAAAAAAGGTTCAAAACTGCCTTTCAATCCTACAAGGCAAAAAATGTCACTATATGGTTTGTCAAAACTTAAAAAGGGGGGGTTTTTTCTAGTACTACCAAGCCTAAATAGTTCAGAAGTTGCAAAATTTGAGTGATCACAGTCCAAAACAGAGGCCAGCTAAAGAGTCTATATGAAGAGGATGAGAAGTTTTTGTAGAGTAAAAAAGGAGCAGCATCAATGAGCTTTTATAGGCTATGGAGAACCAAGAAGTTGCAAAAAAAATATGAAAACCGAAAGATATGTAGCTTGTCTAGGCTTACCCCACCAAAATCAGAACCAGATTCACACTAAAACCAGTTACTCTCTACGTTCAGAATATGAAAATCAAGTTTACTATTCCCGTCTCATTTTATGTGGTATCGTTTAACTTGGCATGGTTTCAACAAAAAAAAGAACTTTTTAAATTTGTGTTCTAAAACAATCCTTGAATATTTATGTAATTATAAATCATTTCATTAAGGGTAAAAGGAGAATTTTAAAATTAAATTGTTTTTAATTATAGTAAGATAACATTCTTTTTGAAACGAAAGAAAAAATGTGTTATATAAAATAAAGGGAATAATATTTAGTGTGAATTTGAATTTATCTTAATATATCATGCGGAACATCAATTTATGCGTAAAAAGTGAAAGTATACTAAAGTTACGATAATTAGCAGGTATATATGAACCTATATATAATTTAAAAAGTATAATGAATTCAATATTAAACCGGTAAAGCTTAAATCCGAATTAACCTATAAAGTATTCATCCATATACTTTGGTCAAGAGTCTTTCCATCCACATCATTATGACTCGGACAAAACCACTTTTTGGCTGCATTTGTATTACTGTGTAATATTAGTTTAAATATAATATTTGTTTTGATTGTTATTTAAAGCTTATTATATTGTATTATCTAAATTTATTTTAATTGTTATTTAAATTTTATTGTATCGTATTATCTAAATTCATCGTTAAGTAACGGTAATGACCGATTTGATGTGATCGCATTATTACCTTAATATTTTCTTCTCATTTGTCTTTGCTTATTATTTAATAATTTTATTTTATCATTTACCCTATCTTTACATAGTAGCTCTACCTTGTACCCTATGATTTGTGGTAGGTTTGTCATCAAACTTATGAATATATAACATTATATTATAATAGAGAACGATACAATATATCCGAACATTATATTTATTTAAACAATACATACAATACAATAGATACATTATCACATTTTAGTGTAAGTGAACCCACGTTAAAAGTAGCATATAATTATACGATGATGATTGGGTGCACCTCTTTAATTAAAGATAGAAATTTAAATCCTCTATCTATCTTATTTTTGTTAGTAACACCCCTCTAAGTGGTTATTGGTAACACTTTTGATGTTTCAATCAATTTTTCTTTTGGTTTTTTGCTTTAATCTTTCAAAATTTTCAAGTGTGTAACATTGAAAATTCCAAAAAAAAAAATTAGCACGCTATAATTTTTATATAATTAAATCAAATGTGTATATTAAAATTTAAAAATAGTAGTATTATATCTGTTGGACCTATCATTTTTAAAATTTAACGGTTCAGTATTAAGAACGTAAAGGTCAAACCAATCAAATTTATATCTTAGATGCATCTTTTTGTAATAGTGCACCATCCTTCTAAAATCCTAGATACGCCTCTGGAAACTAGTAGTCTGATTTTATCAATTTACTTTTTATTTTATTACTAGTAATATGACGAAGATGCAACTCCTCACCCTATTTATTATATGCCCATGTCTTCTTGAAGAAACTTACGAACAACTGCCCTGCAATGCAACTAATTTCCTCAAGTAGCTTATAAAGCCTTTGCAAGCAGCTTACAAGTAGTTCTGCAAGCAGTTTGTTGAAGTAACTTACAAATAATCATGCAAGCAGTATTAACGGTGGAATATATAATATAATTTCACATTTTATCTTAGAATTATTATCCCTATCCGTCGACCAAACGACTCCTATGTGTACATGGGCTGAAAAGGTAGACTAAGGTTTTGATATTTAATTATACAAAGTTGAGATGTTGCAGTTGCTAGGAAATGAAAAAATGTGAAATGAAACTTTAAAAAAGACTAGCTTTGAGTTCTCATAGTAGAAGCGGATTATATTCCCCATAATTAAGTTTAATTAGTATTGATATTAATAAAGAAAGTCTTGACGTAACTTATAAAGTTGTTGTCGTGTGATTATGAGGTTATAAATTCAAGATGTGAAAACAACCTCTTGCGAAAATATAAGGTAAAACTATGTATAATAGATTATTGTGATCCGACTCTTCTCGAGAACATACATGCAGCGGGAGCTTTAATCTGAAGTCTGAACCATCCTGATGATTTTGGCTGTGTGTTATTTTAATATGTAACCTTTTATAGTATGGTCCCCTACTCTCATTATCCTCAAGAAAGAGTTACAAGATTCTGAGATTAATTAATCATGTGATCTCATAAGATTTACTTGCTTTAATCCCTTTCACACTGACCAAAAAAAAGAAAGATAGGAGAGACATGTCAGAGATGTTCTCAGCCTGTATTCTAAAAAAAAAGAAGGTACTACGTATACTCACATTAAGGTACTACGTAATACGCGTTAGTTTCAAATAAATTCAACTCGTAGTACGCTCTAGCTTGCTATTTCTTCCGTATCATATTACTTGACATATTCGTTAACTTTTTTTAATTAGAGGTGTATTTTACTAAATATGATCTTGTCAATAATGATACTTTAGAACTCTAAATTTGATTAGAGTTGCTCTATATAGTTAATATTAAGGATAATATGAAAAAAAGTACTATAAAATTCTCTCGATTTGCTAAGATAGATAAAAATTAGACATTTATTTTTGTATAGGGGCTAAGTAAAATGAAAACGGGAGGAGTAATTCACCATTAATTAGAAACCGTTAGAGCTCAAGTGAGAGTAAACTCTTCTTTAGTACTTTACATATTATTAGTTCCATAATTTGAAGAAAAGTAATGTACAAGAACTGAGTTTGGCAAGTTAGGAATATTTTCTTGTTATTCGATTTTGAAAAAGCCACATAAATTGGAAATTAAGGCTGCAGCCATGTACGTACACAGAGAGAATATTAAAGAAGCAGACTTACAACCAAACAAGCCATATGATGATCATACCTTTTTCTTCAACTGATCGAAATTACATGTTGATCGATGCAAAAAATAAAAGAAAAGTTTCTTTGATATAGACAGTTTGGTTAAGTGATTGAGCATCTCGATTGTTGATCGGTAGGCTGGGGGTTTGAGTCACGCACTTTAATTTCTCGATTGTAAATCATCATATCATATTTTATATATATATATTATATTATATTATATTATATTATTATTATCATTATTATTATTTATTTATATTATTATATTACTAAAAGTGGGAACAAAGAAAATTCAAAGTTGAATTACAAAAATGTCCTTTGTTAAAAAATTTATATAAAAAATAGATTTTTCATTAACTTTTAAAATTAAATTAATAGACTTCTAAACAATATACTTTGAATCTGATTGTAGAAAGTTGTTCCATATTCCCACATTTATTGAAAGTTTCAATTTCTTAGTTATAATCTGTAATTAGTTCAATTAAAATGTTTAATTCCTCTCATCTGCCATGGAAGTAATATCCTGATCACATGACCTTTTCAACATTCTTTATAGGATTCTATAAATTTGGACAGAAAAATTTATACTATTCAATCACATAGACAAATGACCTATCAAGCTTATGCGGCTTCTACAAGCTCTTCATCATCATGCATTCATCACCTATTTCCTACTTTGGGGATTCAGTTACAAAACAATATTGAGTTTTGGGTTTAAGAATTATATTGCTTCATCGTGGGAATGTTGGAGGCAAAACACATTATGGTCCTTCTTCCGATTTTGATAATGTCTTTGTTTGAGTATTATGAACAGGCCGAAAACAATCACATAATTTATGTATAAATATTCTTAATTATTTTTCGATTTATATGATGAAACTTCGTGGGTTGTATCATTGTTTGTGTCTTTTTTTTACTAACGTTCCTTAGTTATCTTGCTCAAAAGATCCTTCTTTTTGTATGTATATATATTTGCGCTTTATTTACTGGTTTTGTATTTTATGATAAGTTTTTTGGGTTGCAATTATTTTCATCTTTTAATAGATTTTTGGTGATTTTTTTATATAAAATGAACAGAAAATATTAGTCCACTTCACTTTTGTGTTTCATCATCTTATAATTCTTATAAATTTATGTGAAATCAATTTATTGGTCATTTCTTCCCCTCATTAACATGGTAAATATATATTTATTCTTTATGTCTTTATTAATTTTGTTAGATATGTTTACGTCAATTTCTTAAATTTAGAGCAAGAGTTCATCATTATATCACATATTATATGCTATATTATCTTAATTAGTTTTATATTATTCAACATTTTTTATTTTGCAAACAAATAACCAAATTAAATGAAAAAGATTAATTGACATTGTTATATTTGCATAGAACAACATATACAAAAGAATAATGTAATTGATAATTATCAATGTTAGATTAGGCCTATATAAATTTGTATGACAACAAAGAATAAACGTGCAGCGCACATTTCTAGATCTAGTATAAATATATAGGAAAGAAGTGTCATAGATATAATTAAGTGACTTTACTGTTACAAATTAGAGAAAGATGACTGCTAATTAATTTCAAATAATTAAATGAGTAATGGACGCACCAAGCAAGTTATAAAGTATGTATAAATTGATGCGTTAAATCATAATCATATTTTCAGGATTAATGTCTTCACGGAATTTGCAATAATCAGGAACAGGAAGAAACACAAAACACTATTCAACTAGAAATACAGATAGTTATCCAAATAAATTAAAGGGCATATCTAGGGGTTATTGGGTTCACCTGAATTCATACTTCCTTCCTAAATTATATATAGTAGTGTTATATTTTTAAAAAATAATTAAATATAGATATATGAATCCATGCTCAAAGTATCACTCAATGCGATGATGAATGGATGCATGACTTTTCTAAGTGAGATTAGAAATTTAATCTTATACTCCATATATCTTGTTTGTTTGTTTTTGTAAAAATATTGAGCAACACTTCTCTAAGTGGTTATTGATATTATTTTTAGCGTTTTAATTAATATAATTTTAAAAAATTTAAGGATTCAGTGAGAAGAACCTAAAGATCGAATCAATCAAATTTATATCTTAGATCCATATTTTCGTAATAATACACCCACCATCTCAAAATCCTACGTCCAGTTCTGCCTTTTAGCTATTAAAGGATAAACAAATTGTCGCACTTTTGAAGCAAAACTCTACTCGTTATAATTCAATTTTCATGGGGAGAGTCAAATTAATGTGATGTACTTAAACGCGTTTTTGATTTGTCCTCATTAAGTCATCAAATAATGATTATATATTTTATATAATTCTTGATTAGCCTTCTTTATCCTCGATAATTAAGTCATCAAATCATGATTATACAATTGAACATGCATCTGCCGGATATTTAGGATTTCTGATTAGTCCACCCATTTCATTAGATTAGGCATATGTCACCTCAATTTTTCTTTTTCTCTTCTTTGTTAATTACTCCTGTTTCCTAGTAATTATTTGATGGCTGAACTTATCAAAATGTTGACAATCTATTGTCCGACTTAAAATATATAATGGTCCCTAGTTATCTAGATTTAGTTGTACTTAGAGGTGACGATGGGGTGAGTAAGGCAAATCTTAATCCGTTAAGATTTTGAACGGTCATATTTTGTCTTGTTTACAATTTTTTCAAACTTTTGCTTCTGTCCTGTTTATGCACTTTTTAATTTTATTCTTCTCTAGTATTTTTAATTAGACTCAAAGTGGCGGTGAATGGTGAAATAATTAGTTGGAGGTTGTGTTGGGTTGTTGTAACCTTTTTCCAAGCTGTAGTACTTTTGTTATAGTTTAATTAAATATTTCCAGAATTTATTTTATCAATAGTACCTATTAGGTTTATTTTTCACACCATCTAGTGCATACTGCATACTGATAAAATATAGTGGCAAATTCTAAGCATAAACTAGATGAATAAAAACTCACCGTAGACGTGTTTTTTTTAATATAAGAAACCGTAGAATAATATGTTCAATTTTAACAAAACTGATGAATTCCATCAACATCTTCAAGATCTCACTCTGTGCTGTAAAAATGTGACTTTTGAACAAATCATCATATTGAGTTTCCTAGAAAATAACTATTTGATATATGAAATAATTAATTGCTAAGGTGTCAAATCAAGCTTGGAATATTTAAACTAATACTCCAGATTCATCTTAGAAAGACAAAATTTTAAATACAAACCAAATGTTAAATTCTTAGTCAATAGTTTGTCTTCTTATTATACTAAATTTCATTTGTAACAACATAGATTAAATGAATCTATAAACTATTTAGTGAATAAAAATTAGAAAAATTCAAGATATCGTAGTAATAAATATAGAATGTTCAACCTCTTTCTTGTTTACAGAATATTTCTTTTTCCATCGTCGAAGACATAAAAGGAACACCGAACACGTAAGAGAGTAATCTGCTAATTAATTTACCCGATGAACAATCGTGACTATATTAACACCTAATTGCGGCTATCTAAATGTGTATGTGTATATGTTATGTATACATATGTATATTATATGTATATTTACATTATCTGTACATTATATACATATACATTTTGTAAACCAGATGGTCCAAATATACTGAACTATAATTTTCTCTTAAATCTTCCCTGCCTTGCCCCGTTAAGAATTTTGTCTTGCTCCACTCTGCCTCAATTGTCATCCCTATGAGTGTATATATTAAAATGTTGATTAAAGAAAGTGATAACGATAAAGATGTGAGAGATCGTTTAAAATGTGTTTAAAATGTGTCACGGGAGTGAGAAATAGTGGTGAAGTAACCTGATCTTCAAGTGGTACATTTCTCATAATTGAAAGGAAAATTGACCCTTTTTCTTTGTAAAAGGTGTTAGTATTTTAGTCAAGGATAAATTACACAAATACACATACTCTACTATTTTATTATAATCTCTACAATTTTCTACCATTTAAAAAAATTATAAAAATCCTCTCTTGGATACATCTCTATCCTCTCGGATACATCCCTATCTTCTCTCGGGTACATTTCCCCTCTCGGATACATCCCTATCCCCTCTCTGATACATCCCTCTCATTAAGTAATATATCATTCGTAATCCGTGAGCTATGTATCCGCAGGTTTTCCTGATGTATCCAAGATCCTATAAATTTAAGGAATTTTTGAAATTTGGCAAAGAATAGGGATATGATGTAATTAGCTCTTAACACTAGCTATGAGATTTATGTAATTTTTACTTTTGTTACCGGGTGGTAATGTAAAATTAAAGATTCATTATCCCGAATTAATCAAATTCATTCTCTGAAAATTAAGGTTCGTCAAGATTTATTCTCCTGAATTAATCAGGTTCGTTCTATGAAATTAAAGTTAGTCAAAGTACATTTCCCCGAATTGAAACCTTTACTATTCGGACATTGTCATCTACCTTTGTATATATGTTTTGATTTCTCTTGTCAATATAGAGAAATTCCTTTCTTCTTCTCCGTTTATTTTTTTTAGACAATTGGTTTGTGCGAATTCCAAACTTTCAGCCATTAGAGAATGTATTTGTAAGTGACTTTATGGAGTCACCTACGTGAGTGTAAAAGTGTTGTCTCCTTTAGTGAAAAATTTGTGTCATTTTTGTAAACACTTATGAGATCCAAGATGTGTGCGTGACGATCAAAGTAATTTGATAGTATTTCATAGTTTGTTTGTGTAAAATTAAGGATGATTATATATGTTGTGGGGATCTCAATGTATATCCATTTAGTTCAAGAGTACAATTTGTGTATATTTAGTTTTTATTGCCTCATTCACTATGTGTCAATTAAAATAAATAAAATTGATACATGAGTATATGTTCCTTTCTTTTTTCCCAGAGATTATTCCTATTTTTTTTTTTGTCTTTGTATTTGTGGGGAATTGTTGATATTTTGAGTAGTAATGCAAAGTCAAAGATTTATTTTTTGATCAAATTAATCATGTTCGGTCTTTGAAAATTAAAGTTAGTCAATGTTCATATCCTCCGAATTAGACAGGTTCATTTGCTGGAATTAAAGTTAATTAAGGTACATTTCTCCAAATTAAAAGATATTTACCATCCAAATTTTGTCATTCGCCTTCATATATACAGGTTGATATTTCACTCGTCAAAATAGAGAAATTCCTCTATTATTTTTCAAAGTAGTTCTTCTTCTTTATTTTTCTGACCTTGTGAGAACTCCAAACTTCCAACCACAAGTAAATACGTTTGAAAGTGATTGTGTAACCTTAGAAAACGATACAACGATTTGAATCCTTATCAAACCAAAATTGCTTTGAAGATAATGGCTTATCACGATCAGTTTTTGTGATTCTTTGTAAACTGTTTTAATTTTCAATATTCTAGTATTTTTCTAATAAAAAATCCACATGCATGTAAAAAAATTCTGCCAATAAGTACAAATCTAACCACTTTTATAACAAGGATAGATCTAACTTCACTAATTAACCGATGATAAATTTGAATAACAAAATTGAAGTCAAATGTGGATCTCTTTAAGCATACTTTTAAGTAGAATTAGAGCTCCTCATCGTTCGATTTGGATCAATTTTTATTTAAAATTAAAATTAAATTAATTTAATGAATTTTTAAAATTTAACCAAATAAAATAAATTTCATGGATTTGGTTATTATCAAGTTTGCTCAATTTTATAATCTAGCTAATGATAAATTGGTAATGGTAAATAAAGTGATATAAAGCACTTGGTGAGAGAGTTGAGTTCTTAGGATGAGGCTTGTATTTTCCACCGTTCATCCAAGATAAAGCAACTAGTATAACATTTCTTTCTTCTTCTTCAATTCTTCATTTGTGAAGATAGAAAAAATTATGGCTCTGAGAATGTGGGCTTCTTCAACAGCCAACGCACTAAGAATCTCCACAACCAACAATATAATTGCCCCTTCCTTTTCTATCTCCAGATGTTTTTCAACTGGTAATTCACTTTTCTCTAAATTATCACTTGCAGTTTTTTTTTTTTTTCAAAATGGAGGGAGCTAGGCGGATGATTGTTCAGATAGTCAATCAATTGAGTTATTGAGATTCCTAATTTGCGGTTTTTCTTTTTCACCTTTATTAATATATATGTTGTGTTTCCAGTAATTGATGGGCTGAAGTATGCATCTTCACATGAATGGGTGAAGCATGAGGGTTCAGTGGCCACAGTTGGCATCACTGATCATGCTCAAGTGAGTCCTCTGTTTATATTCCTTTTCGATTTAGCTTATATACACTGATATAAAAAAAAAAATTGATACTTCTGTTAGTACATTTTTGTTGACCTAAGAGTGTAAAAGTTCATTTATATTGTTGGTGGGTCTAAGTTATCACTCTGTTAGTTTTAATTTGTTTGTCTACTTGTGACTTGTCATGGAGATTAAGAAAGTAAAAAAACTTTTGAATTTTGTGGTATTAAACTAAAAATAGGTAGAATATACTAAAATGTTGTTTCATCTTCCCGTCTTAAACATGTTTGGTGGGAAGTTGAAATTAAAAAGTTATCAAAAAAAGGAAAGAGTCATTCTTTTTGAAATGGAAGGGGAATTTATTTTCTCCAATGAAATACTGTCGAAATGATGTCATTGGACTTCAGTATGGTTTATTTCTATTGGGGATCTCCCAAGGATAAAAGTTATACGACCCGTTTGTCTCTCAGTGGATACATTTCTAACGAACTTTCCAAACGAAAATTTTATATATGACCCGTGTTTAGATAACACAATTGGAAACGTCGATTGAAAATTTGCATCTTTTTAGTAGTGCTCTAGGAGAGTGTAAATGCTAATCTGAATAAATCAACTATTGAATAATACATGTATGGCATAATGGCAATAAAAGCTATGGTTTACTTATGCTTGCCCATGAATTTATACAAGAAAAACGTGAGGAACTTTGGGTATTTGTGATGCACTTTAACAAAGGATGAATGTTGGATTTCGTATACCCGAAACAAATTCCTGGATAATGTGTATACAAAACAGATCAGTTAAGAAATGTTGATAATCTATGATTTTCGAACATTTGAATGTTTACTACAGGACCATCTTGGAGAAGTTGTGTTTGTGGATTTGCCAGATATTGGTGGTTCTGTTTCCCAAGGAAGCAGCTTTGGAGCTGTTGAAAGTGTCAAAGCCACCAGTGACATTAATTGTCCTATCTCTGGCGAGATTGTTGAGGTCAACACAAAGCTTTCTGGAACGCCCGGCTTGGTAAGAAATTTCATTAGTTGATAGAGTTCAATTGTTACTTTTAATTTTCTAGCTGGTTGAATGTCATTTTTGTACTATCAAGATAAATTCGAGCCCATATGAAGATGGATGGATGATTAAAGTGAAGCCAAGCAGCCCATCAGAATTAGAATCTTTGATGGGATCGAAAGAGTACACAAAATTCTGTGAAGAAGAGGATAGTCATTAAAACATGAATTAAGGTGCTGCTTAATTCAACTTGGACTAACTCGTCATGTGCTTAAGGTTGATATTGTTATAAAATTTCCCAGTCAATGTATAAAATTGTTCAAGCATTATCGGCATCTTTGCCTATGCAGTTTTATAATTCAATCTTCCGTTATTAAGACCATCTTTGTCCTCTTAATTTCATCTTCCTATTCTTTCTTAGACAATTTCCACCCTGTTACATAGATGTATCGATCTTCACTGAAAATACATGTGACGCATTCAAGATAATTGTGGGGGGGAACTGCAATATCATTGCTGCATATATAAATAAAAGACCATTAGAATGGTTAAATCATTCATTTAGTTATGTACATGATCGATCCGTAGTGACTTTCAAGAATAAATAGTCTTCACACATTTTCTGCAATTGTCAGTATGCCTAATCGTTGGAAACTATTGCCCCTTGCTCTCTGTGTTAAGCTGCTCAAGCCTACACGTCAAAACTCTGACTATGTCTCATTTATCATCTCACAAACACTTTGTTGATCTCAGTTTCAAATGATTAAACATGCATGAGTCCTTGACAAGCTAGCTAGAGCTCTTTTTCATCCTATCGTCAATCGATCACTAATATTTCTGGATGAAGTAAAACTAGCAACATTATCTGCATTAGTATACGCGGATGTTTGAAGAATACAAATGCACATTTACCTGTAGTTGATGAGAAAATAATGGAGGAGAACTGAAATTTCAAGTCTGCACCAGGACAAAACCTGTGTCCAGCTCCAAAAGGAGGATACTGCCCAGGCTTGGTTTCATTCGTCTGACCCATTGAGGGTTAGCGTTGTTTGAGATGACGATCTTCTCTTTACAATATCCTCTTGTTCCTCCTGTAACAAATATATCCTCTCTAGTCAAATTTGATTAAATCAGTTTGAATATGAATAGAAAACAATCTACTTGAAGCAATGCAGAAAAACTTTACCACGCTAAACTCTTATCGAAAAATAGAGTATTATGACTTCGACAATTCAAAAAAGAGGAACTTTCACATATAGCCACTCAAAAATAGCCTAATTACTCTCCATAGCTATAGTTTGATAATTACAATTCGTAGCTACATGTTATAGGGAGGAGAGAGGAGAGAGAGATTGGGAGAGGGAGGAGAGAGGCGAGCAAGAGAAGGCAGAGAGGCGAGCGAGAGAGGGCAGAGAGTGGGAGAGAGGTGAATTGTATATGTATATTGGTTAGATAATTGTATATTATACATATGCATTTGTATATATGGCAAGCGAGATTGGGAGAGGGAGGAGAGAGGCGAGCGAGATTGGGAGAGGGAGGAGAGAGGCGAGCGAGAGAGGGGAGAGAGTGGGAGAGAGGTGAATTGTATATGTATATCGGTTAGATAATTGTATATTATACATATGTATTTGTATACTCTGGCGAATTATACATATACAAACGTGACTAATTATACAAACTCGAAGTCAGCCCAAGTAATTAATGTATAATGTTAGTCGTCAGTGGTAATTATAGCAAACTATAGCTATGATGAGTAATTAAGTAGTATAAGTTTGCTCAACCGCGTAATTTTTCCTTAAAAAAATGTCTCAATTGTAGCATACTAACACATTACACATATAAATATATATTCAACAGAAAGTACAAACAACTCCTTTTGTTAATCAATTACATTTAAAATACATTTCAATCAAAATAAAACAGTCAAAGTTTCAATTTCTCAACATTTAGGGTATACTAATACTAGGTTGCATATTTATTTGTATTTTAATAATATATATATGTTATTTATGTACCTATATACTTCGGTATTTCGTTATGTTATTTTTAAATATCAAATACCATAACAAATACCAAAAAAAATTAAAATATGTATCATATACCATAGTACCATACAAATATCATAATATTAAAACTACGATATAAAAATTATGTTATGATATGATAATTCGATATATACCATACCGTACCCACCCCTAAGTACCACAGTGTAATAATTAACTCTAACTATTACGACAATTCTCAAAGAAGATAAACTCTCTTCTTTTACAATTCACACTTCCTCACCAATTAATTACAATAACGATTACCTACCACTAAGTATCTATTCTTTTGTTTTTTACTAAGTATCTAAGTATTATATTATCGACTCTATCCTAAGAATACTCTTAAAACACTGGTTAATATATATAGATTGTCTTTTTACTTCAGAACTCTGTTATGTTACTACTTGTCTTGTCTCTTGTTGTTACGAAGAAAAACCCTCCTCTTGCTTGCCATCGATGAAACTCTTTTCAATTCTAAAGTCTTCATTTTATACCTTGCGATTAGGGATAACAATGGGGCGGATGCGGAGTGGGGCGGGTTTAAGGTTATGCAAGGCGTGTTGAAGTGGGGTTTTTTAAAACTAATGCGGGACGGGGCGGGTTGCGGGTATATGTGATTTTATGTGGGTTTAAACTTAATTTTATTTTTTTACATGTTATAAGAGCGACAAAGCATTATTTATTAAAATAATTTCTTTAAAGCTACTAAAATATTCAAGATAGTAAATGAAAATGGTTCAATAAAAAACAATTCAATTTCTTACATGTTTCCCAATTGACCTTTAAAAAATAAAATTTTAAGTGACTAACCTATTATACTAATACAACTTAATGAAAAAATGAATTTTTTTTTTTAGTATCAAACTTAACTAGAAAAAAAAAATATTAAAAAAATCATGCGGGGCGGGTTCATGTGCAGCGGGTCTATGCGGGATGGGGTGGGGCAGGGCGGGTTGAAAATAAAAAAAATGTTATGCGGGATGGGGCAGATTAAAAATTTTACGGGTTAAGCTCAACCCGCCCCGCACCACCCGATTGTCATCCCTACTTGCGATTAGGTCAAAGACTTCTCCCTTCACTACATGGCTTAGGACTCCTAGTCCTTAAGGGACACGATTGTCAAAAAAAAGGTTGGAAACAAGTTTCTTCATTTTAAGGAAGTCTTTCCATCCTGATCCATGTGGCATGTATCAGTTGTATTTGTTGTATTGGTGATTCTGATCTTCACAGTTTTAACAATGTTTGTCATTATCAAAACCAGTATATTAGGAAACCCCATAAATCCACACCCCCCACTCGTAGTTGGAGATGGGGCTCTCCGACCATTCACTGGCATTTAGTTTCCATATGAACAATAACCAAGATATAATTATGGACATCCAGGACCCTATGTATCTGCTCAAATTTTAAGGGAAGGAATGAGAAACCAATGATAACCATATGAATTTCCCTGGAAAATTCATGTGGTTGTCGCAGGACTCTATCCCAGCTTCATTCCTTCTGTTATAATTTGAGTCAGGTACACGGGGTCTTGAATAATGTTCATTATTATTTCTTGGTTGTTGTACATATGGAAACTAAACATCAGTGAATGGTCGGAGAGCCCCATCTCCAACTACAATTGAGGTGTTTGATTAACAAAATGGGGAATATTAGTGGTTGAGGCATTGGAGGTAGTGATGGTGGAGCGGGATGAGATTGAATGTCGACAACGGCGCAATGGTAGATGATGAGGCATGATTTGTAAGTAGAAATGAAGTTGGTTATTGTATGTATGAGGGAGTCTCTATTTATAGCTATAGCTTGTATACTTGGGATTATGTTTATCTTTTTCAAATTGTGTTAGTAGGATTGATCAAGATATTTTATTATTGGTCAACATTACAATAATGAGGCCCCTTTATTATTGGTCAACTTTACAATAATGAGGCTCATTAAATTTGTCAATATATTCTATTTATATATCCGAATTAAGTCATATTTTAATTGAATATCTTAATTCTTAATAAAGTGTTTAAATTAGATATTTCTCGTTCAAATATTGATATTTTTTGTGTATTCTTCCGTCTATTAAGTAGTTAAATTAACCATATCAAATATGTCATCTCTTATAATTATACAAATTCACCTCAATTAGCATTTTCCATCTTCTTTTCCAAATAATTTAAAAGCAAATTCTTACTAATATGCCAAATTTAGAAACATATTAGTCAAAGATTATAGAGATCTTGAATCATGAAAAATAAGAGGCTAAGGCAATGACTCTTTTGTTCAATTAACTTCTTATGCCAAATTTAAAAATAAACCAATCAAAGATTATAGTGATCTTGAATTTAAAAAAAAAGAGGCCAAGTGCAATACTCAGCAATGACTTTACGATAACGAGGCCTCATGAATCTTTAATCAATATTATACTTTTTTTGGGAGGATGAAATCTTTAATTGTTATTATTATTATTTTTTCTAATCTTGCAAAAATATTATTGTTACATTTTTTTAAATTCTACAAAATAATACATAAAATAATATATAATATATAAAATTATAATATATAAACGTAAAATAAATTATAAAATTTATTATATAAAACTAAAAAATAAAATTCTTAAATGAAATTTAACCAAACTTATGAAATATGCTAATTAATTAATAAGAGATATATTGGTAAATATGTATATATGAAAATTATATTTTAGTCTTGAGAAAAATAATTTTTGTTTCTGCTTCTGCTTTTTTTAACAAGCAGAAATTTTTAGCTTATTCCCAACAATAGAAAAACTGTTATCGCTTCCATTTAAAAGCACTTTTACTGATTTGTCAAACGCCTTATTTTTTAACAAAAGTGTTTTTTCCCTCAAAATAAGTGTTTCTGACCTCCCAACAGCAATGTCAAACATGCTCCTAGTTATATTCTAATTTGCAATATTACGAATCTTATCGGTGTGTCCACATACGCTCAAATGCATATAGATTCATGTATCTTAAGATACATGGGGTCAAACTAGACGCAATTTGTTTAGATACACTATATCCAAGTGGATTAACTTGTATTTGAGATATATAACAAATCTCACTCGCCACTCTCTTATGTATATGGGATACCAGATACATGTGAATCACACAAGATACATACAGATACATGTATATGGTATGTATCTAGTGTGATTCACATATATTTCAGATATATAACAAATCTCGTTCGCCTCTCTTTCTATCTCGCTCGTCTCTCTTCTTATTTTAGTGTATTTGATAGTAAAAATATATGTAGCTAGATGTATCTCCATCAATATACGGTAGAAAACTTATAATGAATAGTAAGTAATATATATATATATATACACACAGAGAGAGAGAGAGAGAGAGTGTAGTGGAATATGTCTATGTAGTTTCTCCAATTTCCTATTATCTTTGTAAAAGTCCCATTTGCCATTTCTTGCTCAAAATTAGCTTTAGGCCCATTGTTTAAAGCCCAATCAACATCCCGTCAACATAGCATCTACAGACTCAGCTTTTTCTCCAGAGCTTCTCTGCTTCACAATCTTGGTAAGGCAAGTATCCCCATAAACGTAAAGCTTCCATTTTACATTCAGAGAGAAAAACGATGAAGCTTTCACTGAAACTCCAAGAGCAATCTCAAACCCAGAATCACCAAAAACAATCACAAACTCACCCACTTCTCCTCCGTGCCAAAATTCCCATTTCTATTTTCAATCTTCCTTTCCTTTCTTGCTTTTCTACCACCACCCATCACCCTTCTGATCTCTCCCTTTCTCTTGCCACCAGTTTCCCTTCTGGACCTACCCTTAAACTCGCTTACTCCACTGCATCAACCCCCACCACTCCCAGCTCCACCACCCCAATAGCCCCTCCTTTAACTCTGACGCTCAAATCTGGAATTGGGGTTTTTGGGTCTCCCAAGAACTCACCTTTAGTCATTTCTGCTAACTTTTCCTTCTCCCCTTTGAATTCTAATCAAAATCCAACTTTTACCCTTCTCCTCAAACCCCAATTGGGTTCCTTTTCGCTTCGTAAAAGCACTACTTCTAACCCGAATTCTAGTTCTAGTGCTGTGGGTAAGCAGAATGGTGATGGGAATTTGTTTGGTTTTGTTCCTTTGGAGAGGCCATCGAGTTTTAAGGAATTCTCGATGGAGGATTATGCGAAAGATTCTGTCTTTAAGGGGATTGCTGTAATGGCGAAGACGGAAATGCCTTTGACTAATAAGGTTATGATGGATTGTCGTTGGGGTGTGAATTTCCCCAAGGATTTGGGAAGCAGGATGCCGTTTTTAAGTGTGAATAAGATCGGGATTAAGAGAGTTGAGGAAGTTAAGGAGGTGAAGGAGAAGAAGGATGAGAATTCAGGCGAAGCGGAGTTGCTGAAAGGTATGTGTTTTTGGATGAAAAACGAGTTGGAGATGCTGCAGAGAGAGAATAGAGAGATGAAACATAGGTTGGAGGAAATGAAGATGGGGAATGGTGTTAGGAAGGGTGTTGGTGAGGCAGAGTTTGTAGGTGTGCAGGTGATTGAGAATTCTGGGGGATTTGAGCAGTGGAGGAATAAGAGGAATAGCGGGGGAGAGAATCCGAAAAAAGAGGTGAAGAAGAACTCCTCCAACGGGAATCGAGCTAGTGATGTTGAGAGTGAGTTGCAGAAAGCTATTAGGGCTGCTTCTTCATCATGAGGTTCGAACTGTCTGCTAATTTCCTCGAGTAAATAGTTAAAGAATACTTCCTTTCTTAGTATGCAATGTATATATGAATGAGCTTGCTGTAACGTAAGTGTGATACCTATCTCCTTAAGGAGGGTTAGATTGATGAAGAATTTGAAGTTTTACTTCTCCAGACTATAGAGAAGGCTTCAGGTCCTCCCTCGCGAGCATTCTAATGTTAGCTTATCTTTATTCCTTTATCTAACTGGGAAATTATTGTTCATGTGGTGTTTGGAATAGTTTATAGATTTCAATTGCTTTGCAACTGAAGCTTGTTCTTTGCACTATAGTTCTATTTCAGAATCGGACAGGAGAATGAGGAACACAATAGAAAATGTTGAGCTTCATTTTCTTTTATTCCTTACTGGAAAGCAATCTTACATTATAATTTATGTTTCCTTACCTTGCATTTAAGTAATTTCTCTGCGAGATGCAGATAGCATCTCTTTTCTCATTTTGTAATAAATAGAGATGACTATGATTTGTTCAAAGAATAAATAGAGATGACTCAGTTACATAAAGCTTTCATCATGTTTATGTTTCTATCAACAAAAAGTAACACCTTGCCATTTCAATAGCAAAGAAGATTAGGAGTTCCATTTCTAGCTTATATGTACTATGTTAATGCAACAAAGATACTTCATAGCAGGTTGTTTTTGGTAAAAATGGTCTCTCTGTGGCACTTCATTCCCCTTAGCTGCTACTAGCTTCCTCCTTTTAATCCTTTGTGAATGGGCAGGTGCTAAACTCCATCCAAACTCTCAAGTAACCGTGGTCAGCCGTCTGGAGCATCCCTTAGCTACTTACATCAGTACATCTCCACCCTACTGAAGAACCAATCTCCACTAGTGGCAACCAAATTCCCTTCCCAAATAATTGTCTTTTTTTTTTCTTTTTGGTTTTCCACCCGGTGTCTGGTACCCCACATTGGAGCCCGACTAAATCCGGATTCGCGCTAGGAAGTCCCTCTCAAATAATTGTCATGGTTGATATGTTGTGCATATATGATGGCTCATTGAGAAAAATATGACTCATTATTACGAGTGATGGGAGTTTCAGATGTGCAAAGATTGCAAGAATGATCTTTAAGACTATCCAAATATCCATCGCTCAGAACTGTGGAATAAAGTGTTTGCTTTATTTAAATTTAGCACTCATAGCTGCATATTTCTAAAAGATGAAAGACTGCTAAGCCCTGTTTGTCCATACAAATATATATTCAAAAAAGCATTTGGTTATACATTGGAGTTTCAAGTTTGAAAAAATGGTTTTGACAAGTTTTTCAAGTGATTTTTTTTCCCATTCACAAAGTATCAACTTCTTTTCAAGTTAAATGCATGTCTAAACACAACTCAATTTCCAAATACCTTCTTTTTTCAAAAAAAATAATCAAATATGCTGGACTTTTTTCTTCATCTATCTACAAATGGGGGGAACAAAGGGGATTGATCCTCTATGAGGGATTGGTTTTGAGGAAGAAATTGCAGGTTTCTTAGAGCTAAAAAGAGTTGGATAGAGATTGGCATTACAACAGGTCAGACTTGGCAGTTTGTTGGGGGCTTGGAAGTGTTCTTTCACAATTCTGTATATTTTCCTCTTCCTCATTTTTATCCACTTCCTCTACCAGAAAAAGGAAGTCTAATCATATTCTTTTGAATTACTTTGGGAACACACAGTTCCTACTTGTCTGACCTATTATGAAAGCTAATCTGGCTCCCTAATGGATTTTGTCTAGGGGCTATCCTGGAGACTGCTGCTAGCCTTTCTCCTCCTGATAATATGCGCTACTCCTGAATGCTTTTCTTAAGTTTGGCAGGATTGTACTACAGATATACTTGTTTTTTTGTGTATAGCTTGGAAGTAATGCTCCTAAATCTGTAATTTGATGAGATGAAAGGACGAAGCATCCTGCATTCACGCAGGGCCCGAGAAAGGGTTGTACCTCAAGGGGTGTAATGTGGCAGCTGGGCTACCTTTTTTATGATGAACATAATTTCAGGAAATTACTGTATGCTTCATTTGTTCGTGAGAATCCTTACTTGACAAGCCCAAGCAACTTAACTTGGAACTTTGGAACGTTTACCTCGTCTAACTTTAGGATTTGTAGAAGTATTGCACTGTGATACTCTTTGTGAAAGTATATCAACATTATGTGCTATCTGGAGATGCTTCTCTACTATCAGATGCTGACACACTTACATGAGACGTCATGCCACTTTACAAAATTGCAACCCCTGATTGTCTCATTCAATTATCGGCAGCCTCTTCAACCTTTCTCCTGTTTGTATCTGACACAAGGTTCTCATTCCATGTGTCCATGTGCTAAGATGGTTATATATGTGGATGTGAGTATATCTGTCTTTTGCATTGGCTGTAGAAAATGGTATCTATCTAGTCATCTAGGAAGGTTGGTAGAGGAAGGGTTAATCACTGCTTTGAAGCATGAAGCATATAACTTTGTGACCTTTGAAGCATAATCTTATAATACAGTTTGGAAAATTCATCATTTAAGATCTCGTCAGATAAGAGATTTTACCGATCGGAGTAAAAGATCGTTAAATTAGAGATGATTGCCAGTTGATCAGTTTTACGAATCTGTCATCTACAAAGGATGTCATAGTTTGTTGACATCTTGAATTTCTTGCAATGCATGGGTGCCGCAAGTGAGGCTTGCTCTAGTGTTGGAACGACTCTCTTTGGTCATGAAATCGCGTATTCATGGTTCAATTCTTGCTTAAAAGAAACCAAACAACCAGTAAATAGTGATATAAATTTATCAGTTCTAATTTTGATAACTTTTTCGTTTTCGATATACACTTATGTGTGTGTCCCAGAAACTTAAAATTTTGAATGCCGAGAAGTCCTATATACAAGTTGCAAGTTGGAACAAACAAAACGTAAAACACCATTTTTTAAAATCTTTGTTGATAAAAATCACCAGGTTGTTATTACTTGTATGTTGTTACTTTCTTTGTCTTGTGCACTTTAATCTTTTGGTGCTCAAGTTTAAGGGTACGTATAAGGGTTATATAATATATTCAAATCAAACTAAATATTGCCAACTTATGGATAATTGAATACCAGATCAATCCAAACCAAAAATAAATTCGAGTTTTCGTTTGGCGTATTTGTTTAATTTTCCCTTGAACACTCAATCCAGTACTCCACTCTCTCATATGCTTTGCATATTAATTCTTTACGGAAAGAAGATATTTCAATACTGATTAAAAATAGAATCAAATTCAAGATCTGAAGCTTAAGATTTCCACCATAGATTTAAGTAAATATATAATAATTAAATTTATTATATTTAATAAAAAAATTTAAATACATATACAAATTATGAGCAACTGAATTCTTGTAAAACCGTAAATAGATTAAAAAGTTAGTATATCAGAGAAAATATCAAATTAAAATCTAAAATATGTACAATTTAGTGAATTAGAATTATTAGGAGTAAAATTTTAATAAAACAAAAAACGTGAGAAACACATAAATTGGAAAGGGAAAAAGATTGTTTTTTATTTTATTTTTTGTGAATTCAGGACACTCTGTACTAGGGGTGTCAAAATTGAATCCAATCATAGGTAATCCGCTCATAATTTTATGGGTTGGGTTCAAGATAATTTGAATTGGGTTTAATCTCAACTTATTTAAGTCTTAATCCATTAAAGAGAATCCTCAGTTAAGCCCAATTTAATCTTCAATTTCAACTCGTTTTAAGACTCATTATTTACATTGATGTAATGTATGACCATATATTAAATGTATGAATTACTATATATTTTATATTTTTTAGGATTTATCTATCTATTTGTAATTTCTTGTTTTAAATCTTCTTTAGTTGAAATTCAAATTATAGTTATAAAACTTAAATAACAATATATTAAAATTATTGAATTAACCATTTTTAAGCCAATTTATTTGAGCCCAAAGTAAATTTGGACGGATCAGACCCAATTCAATTTCTATTTCAACCCATTTTAATATCTCTAATTTCAACCAACCCGCCCATTTCACCCCGCTCTGTACCCACCGAGAAAAATTTGATGGCAACGCCGACGTCGACGGTGAAGGGCGGCAGTAGCAGAGATGGGACAGCGAAAACGATGGTGGCTGATCAAATTACACAGTCTATACAGTCTACTTCCAATCTCCTCCATCTCATGCTTCAGTCTTCCCCATCTCAGGCACCTCTTCTCTCTTTCCTTCCTTTTTTTTTTCTAGATCAATTCATCTTAAAATTAATTTCCCAGTTGTTTGTTTATGCTCTTATAGCAATTGGTGAACTTGATTGTCTTCTAATAGCTAAATTCTCTTCATGGGTATGCCCGAAATGCTGAATACAGCTCCACACAGAACAAAGATTAGACTTTTCGCAATTGGGGTATTATTACTTTGGAGAAAAGGAATTCTTGTCTGAGGTGTGATTAAAAGGGTAGTGGGGAAAACAAAAAAGAGATTTCTTCAATTGCTTCAGTTTCTGTTGTTAACCACAATAGCAATTACGAGTGACCTTCATGGCAATAAGCTGCTAATTAGGGATTTTTTTCGAATCACTTCCGCCTTTGCTGTATGTATCAATGCATACTTGGATCTCTATTGTATTGTCTCGTCCATTTCGAGACATTCCATAATGTATGATATCATTCCACAAATACTTATAGCTTTTAATACTTCAAAATCGTCAACTAACTTGTCAACTACTTTTATAGTTTCTTATGTTAAATTACTGTTGTAAACTCCGTGCTCAATTAAATACCTTTATATAGACGGTTATGTAGGGAGTGTCTTTTTAAAGCTTTGTGCACAAGGTTCTGGCTTAAGAATGTTTAAATCCATAGTAGCCCTAACATGTAGGTCATGTAGTACTTTTTTTATATTGGGAAAAAAATACATGAAGTATACGTTAGGGCCACTATAGATTTAATCGTGTACTTCATGTATTGCTGACACATTTCTCGATATGCTTCAGGCGGAACTGATGAAGCTACCAAAGAGTCTTTTTGCCAAGACATCTACTATCAAGAATACTGAGCTGGTATGCAGGTCCTCCTATAGTTATAATTTATGAATTTCAATTAAGGTGACCTGGAGGAAGCCTCAATCCTAATTCTATTGCTTTGATTTTGCTCGTTGCAGGTATTGGAGCAGCTGCCTCGGGTGATTTCTTCATTGGATGCTCATATGGACAACGGGTTACAAAGGTTAGCCCTTTCACACATTTTTGGTTTTACGAACTAATGATTGATGAAATTACCTTGTAATTAACTTTCTTCTCTCAAAGTGAGCTTGTAATATGCAACTTGATGTTTGGAATGCATCAATGCTTAAATGATCCGAGAATGATTTTCGTTTGGATGCTGGTCATCTATCTCATTTACACGCTGAAAATTATCTTCCACTAAAATGTATATCCTGCCTTTACTTCAGAAAAAGAAGGTTGTTTCAGGGTATGGAACTAGGTAGATATGCTCTAATGAGAAATTATACATTGATCAGCTCTCTTTGTAGAGCAAGAGAAAGGGAAAGGAGGAAAGATTTGGATCATGTGTAAAAAGAGAGTGCGATCTTCATGTAACTAAGTGTTTCTAGTCTGTAGAGTTGCATAACACGTTATTTTTCCAAGTTAGGCATGAAGATGCGACTTAGAATTTTCTTTTGATTAATTACTCTAAACTTGCATGGATTTTCACAAGTTTGACCATTAAAGTTTGTGATTAATAAAGCAAAGAATTAGGATAGAGTTTTTGTAAGCTTGACAATAGATGAACAGCTACCAGTCTTGTTTAATGCTAGTGTGATCTTACTTTGATAATTGCAATGGAAGTTGCTTCCTTTGAGATAGAGGAATTATTCTTCCGGGATTCAGCTGTCTTGACTACTCCTTTTTCAACTGCTCTCATGTCAAAGTTAATGATTGCAGTGTTCCTCAGCTGAAAACTGTAATGCAGCTGCTCTCAAACATAGAAAACTGCCAGTTCAAGACCTTATCCAGGGCTCAAGATATTCAACAGGTATTACAAAACTCTCCTACCCCACCTCCCATCCCCCACACCCGAAATGGAAAAATATCCCAAAAGGTTATTATCCCTCTCCCGTTGGATTGTCAATCATTCATATATTTATGGGGTTTATGTAGTTGTCCTTACGGTTGGAAAACTTCCTAGAGAGAACATGGATAGTTGCAGCGACCCTAACGTTTAGTTTAGTCTCTTTAGACAATTACTGGCACCTCTTAGTTATGAATTTATGATAAAAGGTGCAAAAGTTCATCAGCTCGATTTCTTTTAAATTCTTTCTTTACTGGTTGTGACAATATTCCTTACTACCCAATTGCATGACTGTACTTTTTTTAATGATCAGTGCATGACAATAAATTTTCAGTGACAGAACTTTCTTTCCTGTGCATTTGGAGAACTTTCTGGGGAATTTATTAGTTTTTCAGATATCATTATGCAGAGTGGTTCTGTTTGATTCTTTTTTTCTATGTTCTGTTTAAGCTGCTTCAGACATTGTCTCTTAAGCATATCCTCTTTAGATGATTTATTTAGAACTAGAACGGTGACTAACTTATCTGTCCCACCTATCTTTTCAGGAGACTGGATCAGTAGAGCAACCTCCAAAGCCAGCTAACCTTCCTTAGGATGAATCGCAGAATACTGGGCAAGGTTATAATCATGTCATCCTGATACTTAAGTATTTGATATAGATACAGAATGATTGATATCGTTCACTGGTTAGCAAAAGAAACCTTAATGCTTCAACTCCAGCGATAGTTTGGTTTTAACTTAGAGCTATAATTGTGTGTAATAGAATCTAATCCTAGAGTTGAACGGAAATTTACTTGCCTTTAACATGTTGCAAGTAGCCAACTCGTACTCTTTTTTCTTTTTTTAACTGTAAGCACTAATTATCTGCAGTCGGGGGCTGAGGGAGGAAGCCACATTCGATATTTGCTCATGTGTATTCTTGATACTACAGATGTTCATATAAGAAAGAATAATTAACTCGACTCTGGTCCTATAGTGGTTTCTTTAGTTCTTGTCATTTCTTGATTCTTCTCTAATCTCTAGAATGGCTTCTCTTACTTGTAATCTATGATTCCTTGTTGTGATCAATGTTTGCTTAGAAGGGGCAGGTTTCCTGGTCATGGTTTGCATTGGAAATGCTACATTTTTTTTTTAATAACGGTGATGTCCAAGTCAGGTTTGTGTCAACTCTGCTATTCATAGGGGTATTGAAATCCTGACATCATTGAGACATAAGATTGCATACTCCTATGGCATCAAGCAGAAAAAGTTCTTAGCACTGTAATTCCAGCTTGACATTTGATTTAGAGTTCCATCCATGAAATCTTGGAGTGGTTTTCTTTTTTTAACAATTAAAGCAATTGCAAATTTAAGGTTATTCTTCGCCTAATGAAGACAATACAATACTATAGGTAACAATATTCAGGTTTTTTTCTTCTTGGATTTTGCAGAAACTGTGTTTGATGTAGATTTTGAAATGGGTAATGCTTTGAGAAGTTTTTGAGTTTTTACAAGATTTGAAGAATTGAGTTTGGACCCAAGTTTATCAATTTTCTTATAGAATGCCAATTTCATTTATTGATTATTCAATTTTGACATCTAAATATTACTGAACAAAGTTATTCAGTATTCGTGATGAATGGGGTAGTAATGTCTTATTATATTCTTTTTGGTGTTTAGAAAAATTTTGATATGGATAAGGTGAAATTGAAAAAAAGGCAGTCTGATACACTAAGCTCTTGCCAATACTAAATATTTGCCTAAAATCCACTGTAAGAGAGGTCGGAAAACACTGACCTTGCACGGTCGGAATTTTATTTTAAAAATTATTTATTTTCTTAAAAAGAGATCTCCTGAGGTTGATTTTTTTTAAACGCAAAAATTCTGAAAAATGCAATTTAACCCCTGAAAGTCTATTTTTTTAACGCCAAAAACTGAAAAATGCGAATCTACCATGAGAAGTAAATTTTTTAGAGAAAAAAAAAAGTAAAATTGTAATACTAATCTCCTGAGGTCGGTAAACAAAATTCTTTTGCAAAAACGAACTCTGAAGGTCGGCTCTAGCAAAAGAATCACTCTTTTAAAATTCGACTTCTTTAGGTCAATTTTTTACCAAAATATATGTTTAAAAAGTACAAATAAAAACTTCTTACAATCTTTAATCAATAAGCATTCATAGTCTAGTGATAAAAATGCATTCTACCACATAGAAGTAAGGGGTCGAACCTTGGATGATGCATTTTATTGTTTTGAAATCGACCTCATGAGAGGTCGAACTTTTTCAATTTTTTGGGGGAAAAAGAACATTTTTTGAGGTTGGAATTTTTCTCAAAAAAAAAAAAAAAAAAACCTTTTTAAAACCATTCTCCATAAGTCAGTTTGATTTTTTGATCAAATTATAAGTTGAGGTCGGTTTTAGATGTCGAATTAAATTTTTTTTAGTAGTGTATTTGCGGGATTCACAGAAGGATCAGACTACAAGAGTTTATTGTACACTGCATTATTATGCATTTTTGCAAGAGACTCTTTTCACAATTTGAACTTGTGATCTCTTGAACATTTCTGAAATTAAATTTTATATATGTGATAAATATATTTTTCGTGAGTTTATATGATATTATTTTTCGTTTATGAAATTTCATTAATATAATGTTCTTTTAATTTGATTTTATTGAGTGTATTTAATCAATTTGATTGCGTAAATCTAATTATGCATTTATCATATCATAATTCATAGACATACTTTTAAAATATATTTCAAATATCAGAAAAAGAAATAGATAAGCATAAGTAAAATAGCAACAAAAAAATATTAAAAAGGCAAAAAACTAAATTAAAGAATAAAAAGGGGTAAAAATAAATTGAAACTATTTTATCCAAATTATATTTGACCAAATTAATTCTTATCCGTATTTATATGAATAAATTACAATTCAATTCATTTTAACTCAATTTATTTTTGATCCATTCAAATTTAATTTAATTCACTAATTTGATACTCATAAATAAAAAGAGTATTTGTGATGTAAGACTAGTCAAATTTTATGATGGTGACTGGTGAAAAGTTGGAGGAATCGAATAGATTAGTGGAGGTCAACGTAAATTGTTCCTTACACTAGTAAAAAATAAGTCATCAAATTGTAAAAGTATCTTTTTGTGTTTATTTTTATTCGTTCAATATTAACTTGATAAACATCTTAAAAAGTAATAAAATAAAATAATAATTTAATATATTATTTTTTTAATATAATAAATTCAATACATTAAAAAATAACTATAATTAATAATAAAAATAAATTAGAAATAAAGTGATTCTTATCTCTTAATTTTCTAAATTGAATAAACAAAAATGATTATCTATCTCTAGAATAATGAACAAGTAAAAATAAATAGAGAAAATAGTAATTTATACTCCCTTCCTTTCATTTTACTTGGTCATGTTAACTTTTTATATATATATATTAAAAAAAATATTAGAGATTTAATTTATTAAATTAACTCTATTGATTATGTTTTAAAAATCTTAATTTGACAACTAGTATTTTCTATAATTATTTAATAATAAAGGATAAATAAAATAAAAAAGAATTTTATTTTTAGGATAAGAATTTTATTTGCAAATGGGAACTTTTTTGACCAACAATTATTCTCTCACAAACTGCAAGTCATTGTCTTTGTTGTGTGTGGAACATTTGAAAATTGGGCCCGCCAAAGTATACTGTTTATTCCACAAAAATGGAATTTGGGGAAAGAGATGACTCCATATCAGTCCCACAACCACATAGTTACAAACTTACTCTCTCCATTCATTTTTATTTGTCGGTTTTAAATTTTTCAAATCTCTTTTTTTCAAATCTCTTGAAAAATAATAATAATTATAAATATTTTAGGAATAACTACCTAACTAGACAAACATCACTACCATATACACTAATTTTACCTCTACTTTTAAACAATTACATATATTACCACTTTTAATATTTTATACCATATATTTTAAAGATACAATCAAAGATACCCACATCCCTTAAGATTATGATTGATTGATTATCTTTATATTTAAACTCCACAATTAATATTTTATTAACAACCCATCTCTAACCCTATCAATACTCCCCCACCCCTACTAATTAACGATTAGTCAACATTTATACTCCAAAAATTGTTTATGCCGCCACCAACCAAAGTTATGTACAAGTTGTTCATCAATTTCTTGCTTCTTACCTTCCTTAAATTAAATGTATCAATGCATATTCATATAATTATTCTATAACCCTTCGTTTTCAAATTATTGCTACCCGGAGATCGCATCGACGACGGAGGCGATTTGGAGGTCGAAAGGCTCAATTGGTGGAGTGTTCATGTTGAATTTTCGATAGATCTGATGGAGGTCCGTCAGATCTAAGCTGAACAAGCAATGAGCAACATCGATAATTTAAAAGGTGAAGCAAACACCGCCGCAGTGAGATGTCCTGACCAGCCATTAACGTAATCGAAAAGTTTCAATAAGTGGAGATTTACACATATTTTTGACACATTATTGATGTATCTGACACATAATTGAGATGCGATTATATGTATTCTAGTTTTTATCAGTGTAACTTATTAAGTATGCATATATCTAATCTTTCTTGGGTATTAATTTTGATTTTTTTTTTATTAATGAAAGGACAAATACTCTAAGTCGTAATTTGTTCCTAAATTCACGCGTTTCAGTTACATTTCATATTTAAATACACATAATTACATGTATCTCCTTACCAATATGTATTCGAGATAGATGTTTAATTTTTGGATATAAAGTATGAAATTGATACTTGATAGATCAAATTAATACTAGATACATATAAATAGATACTAGATACTGTACACTTATCTAAATGTTTATTTTATTGATTATATCATATATTGATAATAGATAAATCAAATTAATGAATTTATCATTTTAAGAGTATTAAGTTGAAATTAATCAAATTTCATAATCAAGATATACATGTTTTTGTCTTGTATTAATAATATTAATGAATTTATTATTATAAAGAGTAATAAAATAAAATTAATTAAACATAGATGCACTCCTTGATTTCTACTTTATATTAAGGAATTTGATTAATATTTTCATAATTAATTGTCCATGTGAATAAATTAAACATGTATCTCGATTTTTAAAACTGCCGGATACATGTATCTGGCGAGTAATGATACATGTATCCAAAGAAAGAAATATGGTACAAAAAATAATATTCGAAACTATCGTAAATTTTAAGAATTAGGACCTAAACTATGAGATTTAGGTAGTTTACCCAATATTTACATTAATTTAATATTATAAGTTAAAGTGAAAAACGTTTTTAGTACAGAACAAGTTAAACTGAAGCAGAGAGAGTAATGATGTTTTCTGGTAAAAAACAGAGATCAGATAGGGATGCGGCGATACAACACGCAATACTCCAAAAAAAAAAAAATACTAACATGCTATTTTGGTGGGCAAAATCACGTGAAAGTTTTTGGTTTATAGTTTTTTTTTTTTTGGCTTACTTAGTTATTAGAAAATTATGATTTTGATTTTTCTGATTTAACTAAATATGTATAAACTTTAATTAATTGAAATACGTATTTTTTGATTATTTTTTTTGGCTATTTGTATTTATAAATTTATAATAATTATTACTTCTTTCGTTTTAATGTATGAAACATTTTTCAAATTTTGAATTGTCTTTTATCATGACTTATAATATTTTTTTATATAATTATCAAATATGTGAATTTATTTTAAATAACTTAAAATTTTCAAATTCAAATACCTGATTAAAATTAAAAAGTTTAACTCTCAAATTTATGTTATATAACTTGAAACAAATGGAGTACTAGTTTGTTGGTTTGTGTGACATATATGGAATTTAAATTAAATAAGTAGTACTGATTTACTAGTAAAATCACTTCACCATTGTTGAACTTTTGAAGTAAGTTAGTTGTTAAAATTCAATTATTTCTAGCAAGGTGAAATCACTTCACTATTGTTGAACTCAAAATAGTTTTAGGTTTACACAGAGTCGAATTAGTTATGATTGAAACTACGTGAATTAATAAATCAATGTTGTTTATTGAATTAAAGTCACACACGCGTTATCTCATAATCCATTAAAAGAAAAAAACATCTTTAACTTGAAAATTTATTGTTAAGATCAATTGATGTCCAATACCTGATAAAAAATTAAGCCATTTTCAATAGGTTACCGACATTTTAAATCCTTTTCTCATAATTATCAAATGTTAACCTACTTAACTATTCACATGTTACGAAAAACTTATACTACTA
Organism: Solanum etuberosum; assembly: GCA_029582245.1. Taxonomy (NCBI): domain Eukaryota; kingdom Viridiplantae; phylum Streptophyta; class Magnoliopsida; order Solanales; family Solanaceae; genus Solanum; species Solanum etuberosum. The sequence continues at coordinate 17,261 of JAJONR010003498.1, read as the reverse complement.
TTGATTTATTACGTTAAAATAATTCCAAACTAGAATAAAAAAACATCTCAATTAGTTAAAAATTAAATATATTAGAATAAAAATAAAAAATAAAATATGACCCTATTTTGACACCTGCCTGTTTGTCATTGTGTGACCTAGCAAACAAAATCCCGCTGACACAAAACCGAAAAGCCCCACATATAAATAGGGGACGAGGAAACTCGGGCGGGTCATTCTGCCTTCCTCTCTTCTTCTGATTTTGTGATGGCTTCCTTCACTCTGCTCTCCTCTTTTTCTTCTACTCAAAAAAATACTCTCATCTCTTCCTTTTCTTCTTCCTCCTCTCCCTATCGCTCAAGCCTTGCTCCCAAACGAACCCGGCCTCCCAACTCCGTCATTGTAAGTAATTTTAATTATATAGAAAAAAAATTCGCTGATGAATCCTTGGCCCTACCGGGATTTGCAGTGGTGAAGATTGGACGATCAGTTGGTGAATTCATATATGTATTTCTTTTTTCATTGCCATGAAAAAATCAGAATTTTAAGAACCAAATTCAGTTGAATTAATTTAGATGGAGGAGATGTAATGAAATATAAGTAACGCCATGTTTTTGCCCCCCCTTTTTTTTCATGAGTTGGATTGCATAACATGTAATTTTCACCACCATCTATTTTTGTAAAATGTTTCACTTTTCTGCTTTACTCATTCTTTTCCAAAAGATTTGTACCGCCAGTCATCTCTTTTTATATATATCAGAAGGATTAATAGAGTTCTCACTTACACTCGAACCCTTGAACTATCAGTTGATGGATGGTGGAGGTGCTGAACGACTTGAGCAAGTCTCAATTGTGTGCTATCAGTCTCACTACTTGAAGAGTTTTTTTTTTTTTTTTTTTAAGTATAGAAACACATCTACCTAAAATAATATGATTTTATTGTTCCTAGCATGAAATTATTATAGAAAATTATGATGTACTAAAGTAATAATTAGATTTCAATGATTTTGTCTCTGAATGTTGCCATTCTTGGAGTAAAAGCTTTTTACTGAAATGTTTTAGAGTTATTACCTGTTTTGGAGTAAGAGACAAGATCTCTTTGAAGGGAAAAAGATTTCTTTTGTTCATGTCATTTCTATATAGGTTATGTTCTTTTAGGAAACAGTAACGGTCGGTGTTTTTCTATATAGGTTATGTTCTTTCACGAAAAATGGATTCTTTATCCTAATTCTGCATAATTTTTTCATATCTGGGAATTAGAATTTGCTATATCTTCATTTACTTTTGGAGCCAGTTTCATGAATATAAGCTCTATGAGAGGTCCTACTTCGTTGGTTCAACGTCTTTTGCAAAGTTGTTTATTTTATTCATGCTTGTCTATTTATTTTGTCTTAGAATTGTGAAATCAATGAACCAGCGAATGAGAAGCCTGCTGTGCCAATCATTAATGATGTGATACTTCCAACGTTCTTGCAAGCCAAATGCTTAGAGAATGCAGTTAACAGAGATAACACCAAGCTGAAGTTATTTTCTGGAACTGCGAATCCTTCACTTTCTGAGGTAAATACTTCTGTTTATGAGGACTTGGGGATGCCTAGTTATAAGTACTTCCATATACTAAATTGTCTTGAATGCCACTGAGGTTTTCCTGCTATCTTTTGTGACCGTGAGCTTTACTTTTGTGTACCATATCCCTTTTCTCTAGAATGACTGTCGGATCCTCTTATGTTCTCTGTAAATTTCGAAAGATGAAAGGTTAGACATTTACGTTCTAGGATTCTAACTTGATATGTTGGTGTCTTCAAAAGTTTATTATAAGTACTCCAACCTCTTCCAGGCCCAAAGAATTTCATAAATCATGTTTAACAATGCATGTAATTTCACTTATAATATATTACTAATGATTGTTGGGACTTCGTGAGTACCCACATAATGTTAATAGTCAAATAATGGGAATAAAATAGAGAAATAAGTACAAGTATTTTTAAGTGGAATTTATTTATTTTAAATAAAGGAAAAACACAACTACTAAAAATGAGCAACTGATAGTAATTTTTTTTACACTTTATAGTCCCAAGTAAATATTCAAAGAACAATACACATTCAAAGAATTAAAAGGAAGAATCTTCTTCTGATTATTCCACCTCACTATTTTCTTTCACTCTGTATAATTTGCTCTCTGTAACTGCTATGTTGCTTGTCTTTGTTTGTGGTATCTTCCAACTGAGGAAAAGCTGTCCTGTTTATACTTTATAGTGTTAGGAGTACCATACCGATGTCATAAGTGGCATAAACAAAGATTGAAATTGAAAATGTTGCAATATAAAGAGATTTATTGGCCGGACTTTTTATGCCAAAGGAAGGAAGACTTTCTGTCTAGTATCATGGGCTGAACCCCACAATTCTCCCCCTCCACTTGAAGGAGATATCACTAATTTATAAGATTGAGCTCATGCCGAAAAGTTCTTTGCATAGCTCAAACTTGTCTCTCAGTATCACCTTAGTCAACGTATTTGTGGGATTTTCACTTGTGGCAATTTTCTTGACCTAAATTTAATGATATTTGACGTTGCTTTTTTCTTCTTTTGCATCATACATGAAGTTCTTGTTTAAGTCCACTACACTTTGACCGTCAGAATAGATAACATGCTCCGTTTGGTGCAATTCGAGTTCTTGAAGTAATCGCTTGAGCCATGTCATCTCGTTGCCTGCTTCAGTAGCAATGATGCACTCCGCTGTAGTTTTTCAAAGTGAGACACAATTCTGCAACTTAGACTACCATGATATAGTATTATAGCTCCTTGAAAAAGTAAACAGATATCCAATGGTGAATTTTGTATTATTAAGATCTCTGGACATATCGACATTTGTATAGCTCTTCAAGATTAGATTTGGTTTCCTAAAATACAAGCATTCATGTGAGATTCCTATCAAATACCTGAGTATCCATTTTACAACTTTCTAGTGTTCTCAAAAAATCTGCTAACAATACCGACCACTTGAGGAGTATTTGGACATGCTTTTTTCCTCCTTATCTGTTGTAGGACATGTCTTCTTGCTTAACTTCATATAACTAGCAAGAGGTATGGTAACTGGCCTAGCACTTTTTTGTGTTGAAGCGTTCAAATACATGTTCGATGTACTTCTTTTGTACCTGTCACAAGTCACAACCTTTTATTTGTCCTAGCTCGATCAATATCATTCCTAGAATTTGTCGTGCTGGACTCAAATCTTTCACGTCAAACGCTTGGACAAATCTCCCTTCAATTTGGTTTCTTGTTCTATTAGTTTCCTATCTTGTCTTACAATTAACGTGTCATTCACTTACAACAACAAAATGATGAAATTATTTTCAGTGAATTCTTATGTGTATATTTTCATAAATGAGTACTTTTTGTACCATTATGTTGGTGCCTGCTTCAACCGTAAAGATCAGTGACGTTGAAAGGATTCTAGCAAAGTGTGTTCAAACTTTGAAGAAGTAGATATTGTAAATATATGACACCTGGGCCTAACTCAACTCCAAAAGTTAGCTCACGAGGGAAGGTTTGTCCAAGTCCATATAAGGAGACCAAATTTTCATCCCTCCGATGTGGGACTTCTTAACACTTCCCCACACACCCAGACCTCAACTGGAGCGTGGACACTTCTAAATGGGGGCCCAACATCGTTGAACAACAAATTGAGATGGGTCTGGCTCTGATACCATGTAAAGATATGACATCTGCGCCTAACTCAACCCCAAAAGCTAGCTCATGAGGGGAGGTTTGTCCAAGTCCATATGAGACCAAATTCTCATCCCTCTGATGTGGGACTTCTTAACAAAAAACTAAACGATGAATGGGTGTGGAAATTTTAAGTCAAGCTACATAATATTTAGTTAAATAGGACGCCAAGAATTTTTATGTGGCAAAAAACACTAGGTGATTCTTCTCATATGTTCTATCCTTAGTGGACAAAGTTATTTGGTACCTGCTGCTGGTGGGAGGTGGCTGGTATACCGTGGAATAAGTCGAGGTACGCGAAAACTGGCCCGAACACCATGGTCATAAAAAAAATATTATGTGGAAAATCTTTTTAAACTATGGGAAATGCCATGACTCAAGAGGAACAATTGATATCACTAGATCAAATTATACTTTGTAGTCCCGTGTAAAATACTCAAAGACCACTACACAATAAAAAAGAACCCTCTTTTGATTTTCCAGCTCGCTACAATAAGACTCTCTGTTTTCTCACTGACTATTTCCTTACACTGCTGTGATTTGCGCTCTGCAACTGCTGTGTTGCTTCTCTTTGTCTGTGATATCTTCCAACTGAGGGAGAGCTGCCCTATTTATATAGTGTTAGAATACCTACCAATATCATCAGTGACATAAGTAAAAGATAGAAATTTCCAAGATTACCATATGAAAGAGATCTATGGACTGGATCACACAATGATGAAGAATGATTAAAGTAGTGTCTTAAAAGAAAGGAAACCTTACAACAAAATTGAAGTGCGAATAGTATATTGAATTTAATTCCTTAAGTATAGAAATAGAATGGCGAATAGTATAATGAATTTAATTCCTTAAGTATAGCAAACCTGCTCGTTGATATAGTTTCTTATTATAATTTATAGCAAATGGTGTATGGTTTATGTTTCAGGGTGGACATTTTGGCTTTAATTTCTCTTCTCACGAATAAGTCTTTTAAAGATTGTATGGGAAATGAAGTATACTGCCTAATTAGGAAAGAAAAGAGACAGAAACAAGCATCCATGCAATGGGGAGATGGAATACTGTAAAAAGACTCAATAGAGGATCGATTGCAAATAAAAAGGATTTAGAAGACCTCATATACGATTAGTGCACCTTTATCTGATAACGGGTGCCCACTTATTGTATATAAAATATTTCTAGCATATATCTACATAATAATCCATAGTTAGAGCTAAACTTATGGGTTCCCGTGCACCCCTTCATTATAGTGTAAGTCCGCCTCTGCCTCCAGCACGCCCTTCTTTTTGGTCCTAATTTCTTGGACTCCTATATATCAAGGTGATTGAATTACAAAAAGTAAACAGGAATAGTCAAGGTTGCTTAGGCTGGTTGGAGGTAGCAGGTGCCCAATGGAATAGTTTAGGTTGCGTGTAAGCTGGGCCTGGACACTACTATCATCAAAAAATAATCAGTTGCTACGTGAATTGTTATTCAAGCTGTGAAATGCATTGAATTTCTTCATCTTTTAAGTTATGCTTCTTTCCTTGACATGCAGTTCTTTTTCTTTATTCCTTAGGAAATTGCTTGGAACATGGGGCATGAACTGGGGAAGATCACCATCAAGCGATTTGCTGATGGTGAAATTTATATCCAGTTGCAAGAAAGTGTTCGAGGATGTGATGTTTTCTTGATTCAGCCCACTTGCCCTCCAGCCAATGAAAACCTTATGGAGCTTTTGGTGATGATAGATGCATGCCGAAGGGCTTCAGCCAAAAATATCACTGCAGTGATTCCATATTTTGGATATGCCAGAGCTGATAGGAAGGCAAGTTTATCTGCTGTCCAAATTTTGTGTTTTTAGTTTTCACATTTTTTGATTATTCACAAGTTGACAGCACAAGTTCATAGGGATGAGTGATAACATGTTAATGAAAATGATAAAAGGAGACTAGATAAATTTAAGATAGTGAGTAACGTTGTCTCCAAAAAACTACAATATATCAAAGTCATTGTGGGTTTAACTAAGAACAAGATGCAGTCGAAGCAAATAATTCATATAGGCAACACCAGCAAGTTGAGATTAAAGCTTGGATCTTTGTTGTTACTTACAGTATTTCAGCATTTGTTAAATGTTAATGTTAGAAAAGGACTAGGATTGTATATAATGTCCTACATGGAAAAGAATTATAGTGTATAGTATAAACACTCAGAGAAGTGACGTAAAATCTGTTTATTATTAATAAAGGCATGAGCTGTTTGAATAGAGTTACAAGAATTAAGAAGACTCCTAACTGAACACTAATAAAGTATCCCAAGGGTGATAGTGCTTCTAGGGGCTGGAGTGGTCCTGTTGAGATGCCAATGAGGTTGTAGCCATACATAACATGGAAAATTGAGCTTTACAAGTGGTGAAGTTGTGACCACCCCTAAGCAAAATTGAATTGAATAATGATGTTGGTACCGGTTGTGTTGTCAGCATTGACAACTCTGAGATTGTTGCCGTTGTTGACCATCAATGGTGATTGGCAAGGAGAAGAAAAATTGGATCGGTCTCGTTACAGCCTATAGAGCCCTGATATAAACACCTAGAGAAATGATGTAAAATCTAGAGTTACAAGAATTAAGAAGGCTCCTAACTGAGCACTTCTAAAGTATCCTAACTAAACAATGCATTCTGAAATATAATCATAAACAAACTACTCAAACTAGGAATCTGAAGTCCTAAACATATCCAACGTAGTGTTCCATATATAGTAGGGCCAGGTGTAATAGTATAGAATACACAATTCAATAATACTTTTTCCGTGTTTTTACTTCTTACATGGTATCAGAGTCTGTTTATGCTGGTTGAGACTTGTATATCCGTGTATAAGAATAAATATGAGAGTTAAAGAATGTCTAGTTTTTTTTTATATTTTATAATGCTCCTAATTCATCTTAAAAAGTAAATGATTTGGAGTTGGAATGGGATGGATCTGAATAAAGCGTAATGGGTACAAAGGATTCATCTGACCTATCCCAACTAATTTGCGATTGAAGCATAGTTGATCAGTATATTATGCTCTTTGCTCTTGTCTTCTTGGGCGGTGCTGCACTTAACTACGTTTAGTTTGGATTCTTCTGTCCTATTTATGCTTTTTTCGTCTTCACTTTTCTTGTCAATCAGGATTTCTCTGGTCAATTCCAAGGAGTTATTAATTGATGAGAATATTTACCAAAAGAATGAGAAAAACGATATTTCCAACTTCTGTATTTAGCATAAAGAAACAAGTAATAATATAAGGACAGTCTTAAGTACATGTTTATTTATCATATTTTATATCTTTTCAGACACAAAGTCGTCAATCCATTGCTGCCAAATTGGTCGGGAACGTTATAACAGAAGCAGGTGCAGATCGTGTTCTAGCTTGTGATCTTCACTCTGGGCAATCCATGGGTTATTTTGACATTCCAGTGGACCATGTACACTGTCAGGTAATCTATTAAGTGCGTCAGAAACATTAAGAACTGCAAATTTACTTAGCTGATTGGCAGTTTGCGTTCTTTGTACATGCTAGCCTGTTATCACGGATTACCTTGCTAGCAAGAAGATTAGTTCCAATGATCTGGTGGTGGTCTCTCCTGATGTCGGGGGAGTTGCTAGAGCACGTGGTTTTGCAAAAAAGTTGGATGCACCTTTAGCCATTGTCGACCAAAGACGCCAGGAGCACAATCTTGCTGAGGTAGTTTCAGAGATAAAGTTTTTGATTTCAGACTTGATACAGTTTTATCTCCTGTTGGCTTTTACTCATAAATACGTGAAGTAGATGAAATGATTCTTTTCAATCCATTGAGAGAAATTTTCTGTCTTGTGTATATCCTTGTGTCTATCTAACGTGGGCTCTATTATTTCCTCATTATATTGATAGAGTCATCTCATGTATGCAAAGAAACTAAATTAAATCTTCAGAAATTAAACTGTGGAGATAAAAATAAATGAAGTTTTGTCATCCTCTTTGACCATGTAATGGCTGCTACTTCATAGTCCATAGATTTTATCATCCTCTTTGACCATGTAATGGCTGCAGCTTCATAGATCTCTGGCAGATGACTTGATCTAGGCCAAATGCTTAGTGAGATCATGACACCAAATAATTATGGTACAGTGGTGTTTTTGTTTTGTGTGCATCTGTCTACAATTTTCGAATAGCTTCCCCCTCTATTTTGGGCTATCTTTTCAGATATGGTTTGCTCATGTGATGAATCATCTCCCAAATTATTATTTGTATTTCATCACTTTCACCTTCACGAATAGAGCTTCTACTTAAAAAGAGGCAGAAAACCAGATATGCTCATAATCCATGAATACAAAAGAACAATGCCAAGAGTTTTTATATTATTTCACAAAGCAATAAGTTCTAGGTTCTAGGATCAGTTTCATTTTTTTATTTTTGGGTTGCGTTTCACGCCATTTTATTTGTCATTGATTCCATCTTTTGTTGTTGCCCGCAGGTTATGAACCTGATTGGTGATGTTAAAGGAAAAGTTGCTGTCATGGTTGATGACATGATTGACACAGCAGGTGAGCTTGATTACATATATCAGATACTCATGGCAAGCCATAAACTGGAGATTTCTGTTTTTTTCTCTCCCTTTTCAAAGAGATGTTTGAGCATCCAGTTTTTTTTTCGTTATGCATAAATCTGTCTTAGATTATGAAGTGTCTCAAATAAGAACTTCCATTCCCAGTTTTTATTAAATTTCCTTATGTTTCTGTAGTCCTTGGTCAGCTTCCTTTTTTTCTTTCTGTGGAAGAGATCAGTTTTGAATATCATCAGTTAACAACTTAACATCTTGCTGATGGATCGTAGGGACTATTTCCAAAGGTGCAGAACTTTTGCGCGAGGAGGGAGCACGGGAAATCTATGCATGCTGTACACATGGTGTTTTTAGGTAACATTTCTGTGCATCATACAAACATGGAAAAATCTTTATATATTTTGGAATAAGCTTTCAGTTACACTGTATCTTGGTATGGGTTCTTTTTTTTAACACACTTGATTTTTTGTTTTTCTTTAACATGCAATTGGACTCTTCCTGCATGCAAATTGTTCTATTCTTTAGTAGTTCATGAACCAGGGTTAATTGGACTGGGAGCATAGTTGATCCCTGTGCAAATATGGACTATTCATAAGCTGACTTAGCTTCCATCAATGTGTTGTGGAGTTTGAACAACATTAGTTAATACAAGAGAATAACTTGTGTAGCAGAGGAAACTGATTTCTGGATGTAGAGAAGTCCATTTACGAGTAAAATTCTGACTCGTCAAAATTGGATATTATGGGAGTTGTCTTGTATTAGACTTGTTGTATAAGTTTGTTGTCAAGAAAAGACTTGACATGGCTCTTTTCTGTCTATTTGATGCAAATGCTATTGCTCTCTTTTTCATTAGGCAGGTACCTATACTCGCAATTTAGTCATTATGCATATTTATTTGCTGTTGGCTAATACTAACAAAGTGCTGATATTTTGTGATGACAGCCCCCCTGCAATTGAAATGTTGTCAAGTGGCTTATTTGAAGAGGTTATTACGACAAACACAATTCCTGTGATGGACAGACACTACTTCCCCCAGCTGACTGTTCTCTCAGTTGCAAACCTTCTTGGTGAAACAATTTGGCGTGTACATGGCGATCGTTCTGTAAGCAGCATTTTTCAGTAGGCAGGAATATAAGTTATATAGTTTTTCCAGCCTTGTTTTCCTATGTATGTAGCCAAATAGAAACTATTTACATTTTCAGAATTAGAAGGGTTATGGTAGATATGCAAAAGAAATTGATCAAATAGGCAAATGCTGGAAGAATGATGTGAATAGGATCGTCCAACTCATCATAATTTAAAAAATTAAAATGTAAAATATTTTTCTTATCCATTATTTCCTTCGTACACCCACCCCCCCTCAAATAATAATTTAGATATTATGTTATTTTCTTATAAAGAATAATTCTATCCCACTCCACCTATTTCCAATATGTTTTTCTCTTGTTGTATTAGATATATACATATCTTTTTAGGAAAGTATTTTTTATTGCCGCAAGATTTTGATTCTTTTTAAAATAAAATTTTTATTCATGTTATTTTCGATACACAAATAGAAAATATCTAATATAGTTATTATAACAAGATTCGACTATACTTTTACCATTTCGTAAGATGTTAAAACTGGAGAAACATTAAAATGTTGAATTATTCCAACCACACTGACAAATTCTTGTCATCCTGGGACCAATTATTTTTACTATTATTAACATATCCTGATACAGTGGACCGACTTAGATTTGTTACACTTTTCTTCAACAAAGTGGCTGGCTTATCAGTCACAAGCAAATTATTTATGCTACAGAAAAGAGAAAAGAAAAAAAAGAGACTTTTCCTTTAGTGAACAGTATTTGGATAATCAAACTTGTCAAGTTTCTATGAATTGATGGTTTATTGATTCACTCAAAATTTACTTAGATCGAAATGAAATGGATAGAATATTATTTTTATAAAAAAGTATAATCGGGGAAACCTTCTACTAATTCTAGATCGTTAACTAAGATCGGAAGATTCAACTTAAGAAGAGGAAGCTAGAAAGGAAAATGTGTATTTTGGATAAAAGAATTGAGATATAGAAGAAGACTATTTGATTTGAGTTGTTCTCGGATTGTATTATAAATGCCTAATGACACCCCTATTTATACTTGTATAGGGATGATTCTAGAAATTATTTTAGATGCATCTACAAAAAATATCTAGATATCCTTATTTTCTGAATATGTAACAAGAATCTAAATATTTCTATATTTTACTATAAATATCTAATTATCTAGGATGTCTACACATTTCTTAGAAAAACTTTATTAGATAAATCTATGTTATTTCAAAAAATTAACTTTATTTTTGACACATTCCAAATAAATTTGAAATAAGAATGCATATATTAAGTTATTTAACTATGCATGAATTAAGTTATTTGAAAACGTACTATCCTTTTATAGTAAATAATTCTCTTATCAGAATTTTCTCATTATTCCTCATCACCCATCCACCCACCCCCACTCACTCAACCTACTTTTTTATCACTCAATAATAGAATTTACTTTTTTTGTGATGGATAAAATGTTGTTCAAAATCGAATTTAATGGTTTTCTTTTTTTTGCAAATTATTGTAATCCCCGAATTCCCATAAATAACCCAACCCATTATTCTGAAATCAAAAGGCAATCAATAATGTCACAAATCGAGCTAAAAAGGAGAAGAAGCTATTCTTCAATATGCACCGTTACTTCTGTTTTAAATTATTTATCGTAGAATAAATATTTAATGAACATAAATTATATTTATAATTTTAGAAAGTTAAACCGTTAAATATTTTTAAGAACGTGTAAAAAAAATTACGATAGATAATTTGAGATGGATTGAATATATAAAAAAAACGAAACATTTTCGCTCAATCAAAGCCAAACACGTGGCTGATTCTGTGCCACACAGCAAGCAGGGACAGCACACGAGTAAGACCTTTATCGGATCAGTTAAGGGATCTACTTTTTTTCTTCTGTGTCGGGTGAAGTGGTGAAGTCATCGCCACGTGCTTGGGTGGAGCGTTGAAACACGCGCCTCCGTGTGTGGGACTCCCGGTGAGCAATTGGCATGTCAGTGGGGGCGACGAGAGCGGTGGTGGCGACGAGGGACGGTGGAGATGCCTTGTTTAGAAAGCGCGTCGAGAACACTCTCCGTTGAAGGAGGTTTTAGGCCCAAGGGAAGAGGCAACCATGGCTTGTTTATTGCCTCCTTCACTACTTTATCAATCACCTCCTCTGCCTGCAAAACCACACATTAACATTTTAGAGAAATTTTTTGAAAATAAAAAATGATCCGTTTGAGGATTTAAAGTTCATGAATTCAAAAACGACCCTTCAATCAAATATTTAAAAATATTTTACTACAGTCTACATATATAGAATTTGAGTAAGAGCTTAATTCCTATGAACCCGGACGCAACATGCTAGATCAGCCCCTGCCTCCATTATAATTTTTGTGATTATATGTGAATAAATCAAAAAAAAATTTAAAAAAAAAACTTTTACATAGTCATAAGATTTCAAAAGTTTAATTTGTAGTGTATTTTGAAGAAGCAGCGCAAAGTAACATTTGCTTAATACAGTAAAAATTTTGGTGCATTCGATATTTACGTCAAATTATATCATATTAGCATGATTAAATGATTTAACGAAGTGAAATTACACACTAAGGGGATAAACTTACCGGGTGAAGATCGACTGATTTCTCTATTATGCTATATCTATTCTGTATTCCCTCAGCCCTGTGAAATCCAGATGCATTCTGCATTATACAACAAATGTACAGTTATGATTTATGAACATGGTCCAATTGTGCATTCACATAGAACAGCTTGCCAATATATGTTGCTGAATTGAATGTGAACGTTCAAAGTAGATCGTAACACCAATGAATTTACCTGAGGGTATGGTGTACATGATCCTAAAGATGGAGGCGTAACGGGGCAACCCCATACATCAGCATACAGCTGCAAGTAATCAAATAACAGATTTTTACAAGTCCTTGAGTTCAGAATTTATCGAAACACTTAATGTAGGTAGTTTCAGCTAAAAAAGAAATACTTCATTAGTTTTAAGGACATTAATATTACCCCTGGTTGAGGATTCCAGTGCCACGTCTCAGGCGGTTGCCATCCAGGATAATAAGGCGAACTCCACATATGTGCACCATTCGGGTAACCTCCTGGTGGTATCCAGGCAGGATAAAATTGACCAGCTGTGGGTGCATGGTTAGAATGATAGGTTGGGAAGGCCATGACAGGTTTATGTGGATAATAGGTCCTATGTACTGAATCTCTAGGTTGAGGACGAGGCCACCTTTTTTCGTCTTCCTTTGGCAAAATTTGCCTCCGCTGCATCCTGAATTTCTGCGTGAAGAAAGGGATGATGTTCTTAAACTGAGTAATGTAATAGTCTGGTTGTGTTTTCACAACAACTTGCTTTACAATGTCACCCTAGGCTTTACTTAAGCTAAGGGTCTGTCGGAAACAACCTCTCTGTCTCTATGAGGTAGGGTAAGGTTTGTTGTTCATTATTAAATTTACTGCATTATGAGGTTAGATATCATGCTCCCTTCTATCTAGCAGGCAGGATTTTTTAATTTTTTTTTGGCATTCATTTTCACGTATCGTAATAACTTCAATTTAAAGACTAGAGTACTAGTAAATTATGAAAGAGCAGAACAAAACTCAACCAACCTGGAGATGGCTAGCTATATTATGTCTCGTCAGGCCTGCTACTTTCATCAGCTCTAGTATTCGAGAAGGAATGGCTTGATCTATACCAATTTTCTCGACTGCTTTAACAAATTTCTTGTGTAGTTCAGGTGTCCAGTCTACCTGGATTCAAGGAGAGATGAAAGCTTACACCCACATGCATGTGATTCGAAATATTCATGATTCTTTAATCTATGCTGAGTTAACTACATATAATGCTAAAAAGCACAAGGCGACTGTGCTTAAAGCCTATTCTGATTGCCAAATATCCAAAGGAAACACTTAATTTCACTTCAATGCCAGAGTTGAACTATGAACTAGTCAGCAGTTGTTCGATCTTACCTTCATTTTCTTCTTATTAGCTTTTGTCCCACTTGAACTATGGAGACCAGAAGCTTTGTTCGGGTCAGCAGAACAAGTACTGCCATTGTCATTACTTCGTAAACAAGTAGTAATAGGATCCTCCATATTTTGATCAGCAGCAGAATCATGCTCCTCCTTTGTGATAGCCTCTCCTAGTCGCTCGGAAGAATCTGCCAAGACAGTAGTCTCAGCAACAGAATCGCAACAAGTAGTTTCGACAGATTTTGTGTCCCCTTCATGCACCCCACTATCTTGTTCATTTGACAAGATAGTATGATCTTGGAGATCACCATCATCCACTGACCTCACTCCTTGTTTCTGTTGTGGGGTTGAAGGAGCTGGATATTTATGGCAGCAGAATGATGATGCTTTTTGGTTTTCCACCACTGAGGTCAAGGGTTCAGCTTCATTACTATTCTCATTATCTGCTTCGCGCTTTACTGGTTGGAGCTCTAGCACGGACAAAAGAGATTCTTTAACCGGCTTAAGTGACTCAGAGACATTCTTTCCTCCAGAATGAAATGCCTGTTTCGACTAATAAAAGTCAGATTTCCTCCTACATATAATAAGCTCAACAATCTAAAAGAACATATTTAACCCAGTGTAGTTTCGGTAAAAAACCTTGTGAACTACATGCTGCCATATATTTCTCAGTTTATCATCTGATAATGGTTTCTGAAGGAACTCAACTGCACCAAGCTGCAAGAAAAAGTATATAAAGAATTGGTATTGTTCCACAAAATTTTACTTATTTACAAAGAAATGAAAATTGATCCCGGAGATCTTACTGCTATACACTTCATCATGATGTTAATAGAGTGAATATCTGACACCACTGGAAAAAAGATAGGATAAAGAAGTTCTATCAGAAATATTTCACTTAACAAGCAAGATTACAAAGTTCTACTGTTTCTATGATGTTTCTTAGCAGAGATAGGTTCGTGCTTTTCACAATATCGTTTAATGAATCTAGATAAAGGAATGAAGTTAACACTAGATCTAACTTAGTAAAGCAAGTATCAATTCCAAGAAAACAAGATTAGGAGTTTAGCATCAACAAGTATGCGTCTAATTACAATACAGAAGCACTTACTTATAGTTGGTAGATCTTTAGCACTTTGGAGAAATTTGAATCCTCCGTCGCTGTTGCCAGCACTTACCTGTTGACAACAGACAGACACAAATCATAAAGGGTAAACAGAACATTACCCTTGGTTAACTTTCTTGTAATAAATCACTACAAAGTGAGAATTGATAATGAAATAGCTTAATTTTCGTCATGACACAAAGGTACTATCACAAACTAAACTCAATTGTCCACATGAAAACAAATATAAAATTGATGGAAAAAAGAAGAAGAAGATATACCTCTACAATGGCAACATGGAATATTTCCGACTTGCTTGATATTGCAGACAAAGCCTCATTCTCATTGCAGAATGTGTAAACTGCAAGGATATGAATGATTTTGTCACATGTAAGAAAATGAACTTTTAGGAAGATCAACTTAAGCCCCTATGATCGACTCGAGACGTACTTATAGAAGTTCAGTCTTTGCCCCTTAAACATTGCTGGGGATAAATAAGATGAGTCCTCTAGGAGTTGCTACAAGCTAAATCAATCACACTGATAACTCCAAGGTGATTTATAGCTTCAACACTTAATTTTGTATAGTTTGGTATTTCACCAGTTGCTAAGCTAGTACTATACTATAAGAGGCAGTTCTATTAATTACCATCTCTTTTAGTAGTTAAAGAACTAAATGGAAAATTTGAAACAAAAAGCTAATTTCTGGCCTTAATTTCCATCAAAAGATAGACAGAGTACAAATTACAAACCCACTTAATGCTCTTATTCTCAAAAATAGAAAGATGGATAGTTACAGATCACTGTATATACCCTCCTTTGCTAATAAATGCAAAAGCAATTGGATGTGAAAACTGAAACCTATAAAGCTTGAAGTAGAGATCAAAATTAAAATAAAAAATATTACCTATATAGTCCATTTGTTGAAGCCTTGATCTCATTTGAGAGGCAAAATTGGAGTCTTTATCAAGAAGGAGGACTCTAAGTCCTTTTGGGAAATCTTTCCACTCCAATAATTCATTCTCAGTGCAAACCATTTCTGAATTGGCATCCTTTTCAGGCACCCAAACAAGCCTCTAATTATGATGCTCACTTATCAGCATCTGCACACATGAACAAATTCATTAATCACCAAAAACCTGTACACTTTTTAGTTAGTCACAAGATTTTTTCAAGAAAAAAAAAAAAAAAAAAGATAGAGGACATTCTGCAGCAGCATATAAAAACAAAAAACACAAAACCCGATGTAAGAATTGAGATAGATCCTTCAAATATAAACAGATAAAAGACAATAGAGAAAGACCATGTGAATACACAAATGTCACAATCCCAAGACAAATTACTTGATATCAAGAAAAGAGGAAAATTGAAAGAAAAAGTTTTTTTTCATACCCTTTGATGCATGGTGAACATGTACTACTTTTGAGAAAATGCATATAACAAAAAAGAAAAGAAAACAGAATACACAAGTACTACTAGTTTTTAGTATATATACATTTTTCAGTACCTCAGAGAAGTGCAAACTGAAAAGGAAAGTTTTTAGTAATATTGTTTGTTTGTTGATTTGGGTGTTATTATTGATTGTAGATATTGCAGATACTTGAGAGTATGTAGCTGGAAATTAAAGAGAGAGAGAAAAGAAAGAAAGTGTGACAGTAAGCCTGAAAAAGAGTGTAATGAAGAAGAGAGAAGAGAGGGGGCTTGAGAGATTTAAGTAGAGATGCCTGACTTTTCTGAATCGTTGTTTTCTGCTGCTGCGGACCACACTATACACAAATGGCTACTTCACCATTTGTCAATAACTTTATACTACCCTACCATTCTGTTTGACTCAACACATGGCCCAATCTAGTAAGTAGCTGAATTGGTGGATCATCTCGACTTTCATCTTATTCGTGAAGATTGAATCCATAAAGTAGTATAAATAAATTTTATATGAACTCATTACTCATACAGTTTAAATTCTGAATCCATTTCTAAATCAGGTGAATTTTGTATTTGTAATGAAAAATCCAATAAATTATTAACAAAAATGACTTGGAATCTACTAACAAAGTGTCTTGTTTGTTCCGGTGATAGAAAATGAATCTTTTAAGCTTTGTTATTCTCTTGATCAAGTGTTCAGATCCCTTGGTCAAGATGTAGGCCTTTATTTTGTCTTTTTTATTTTCTAATTTGAGATGGATGGAAACTCACATACTTTAAATTTTGAATCGCCTTTAATCTAAACACACCTCATCTTCACCCTTTTCCCATAACCTTCATCCTCCATCCCACACGCATTCCCTTTCCCTCTCATTGTATCATCTCTAATCTGAACACACCTCATTTTCATCCATCCCTATAACCTTCATACTTATACCTTCACTTCTTATGATATTTGTCTAAAGTATATAAATATTTTTAGGATAATATTTTTTAATTATATATCAAATATTTTTTTTAAAAAAGGTAAAAAACCTACGACTTATTTTCGTTCATACCCAACACACCCAAATTTGTGCTACGCGGAGTGTAAACATGAGTGTGTTCATTCTTTTCTTTTTTCATTATAGTAAATAAATAAATAAAAAATTTAAAAAGGGGAAAAGAAAGTGCTCACGACTTATGGTCAAACACCCGGGCATCTCCAATCTTATTCTTTATTTTATTCTTCATATAGAGTTCTCTGTTTACCAATTCTCTATTTTACTCTCTAACAAAGAATTTTCTTCTTTCTCCTCAATATTTTATTATTATTTTTATTATAAATTGTTTCTTTCTTTTTTTTCCAAATTATCATCCTATATAATTTTCATGTAATATAAAATTTT
>JAJONR010003497.1:0-92245 GCA_029582245.1 Solanum etuberosum | reverse complement strand
AAAACGAAAATAGGCCCAAGTGCTGGCCCAGGCGGACAGAAAACCAGACTTGGGCCCAAAACTCTCTTTCTTCTTTATTTTATCTGTTTCGTATTTGTTTAATTGTTTATTTGCTAGTCGATTTTAAGGTTGTCCTAATTCGATTTCCCCAAATAAGATGGTCGTTCTAGATTTTCTAAAGATTAAATGATTCTACCTATTTTACTACCTAAGTTACTTTCAAAAAATCCTTATTTAAGTAAATCCCTTATCCTATTCCCCCTCCCTTAAAAATAGTTCAAGTCTTGAGTTCGTTTATTTCTAAACTAATTAAGCATGTTTATATTTTAGCCAAAATAGTTAATTACCGGATAACCGCAAGTTAGCGGACATTCCGAGTGCCTAACACCTTCTCAGAATGTAAATTGAACCCCGAACCCCTTTAAATTTCAATTGATTTTAATCTGTTTAAATCTTTTGAAAATCTTAAGTTTTCTTAATTTCTTTCAAAAAATTAAGTGGCGACTCTTTTGAAAGATCGATTTTTCTTCAAATCATAAGTTAAATCGATTTGTTCGAAAACCAGTCGATCATTTTCCTTTTTCCTATAAAACAGTGTAATGTAGGGGAAATTTTAAAAGTTTCGTAAGAGTAAGAGAAGGATGGATTTATAATTATGTGCTACAAGAACTTTACAATGCAATCTAATCATTTTCTTACATTAGTTAAAACTCATACGCGAAAAATTAAAAAGTTTGAATTCACAGCTAATAACATTAATTTAATTTGCATTGACATAATAGGAATATTTTTTTTTTATCTATTAACAAAGATTCCCCGAATACCTAAAATAAATATCAAACATGTTACTATTGAAATACATTATTTGTCGTTTACACTAAACCAAATAATCTAACTTAAGAATTACAAATCAAATTAAAATATAGTATATGATACTTTATAGCGAAAATCGATAACAAATGATATAAAATATAATAACCTTTTTTTTACTCAAACAATAATTGATCATAAATTCGTTAGCGTCAACAGATTTTGAAATTCGGTATAGTTTTTTCTTACTATAAATTTTATTATTAACGATATTTACAATGTCGAACGGAACGTCATATATCATGGTCAATAAACCATACGAGCCGCTTAAACACCGATCAAGGTTCCATAATTATCATATCCCACGCAAATTGACATTCGGCACTACCTCATTTGGACGGGAAATAATATAACCGGACATAAAATTAATACTACAGTATATAAAAACGATGTCGTTATTCTTATATATCCGAAATTTTCTTCCCTCCTCTTCTTCCTGGGCCTCTGCAAAACCCTAGATCGTAATTCAATTTCCGACAACAATGGCGATCGCCAGAACCGGAGTTTTCGTCGATGATTACTTGGAATGTATGTTTAATTTTTGGAAATAATCTCTTTTTTTTTCGATTTAATTTGGCTTTTTTACCTTGTGAAGTTTGGAATTTGAATTTTAATGTTAACGGGTTGATTTTTGCATCATTAGATTCGAGCACTTTGCCTGCTGAGCTTCAGAGGCTTCTTAACACCATTAGAGAGCTCGATGAACGTTCACAAGGTATTTGTTTTGTTATAACTACTTTGATTTGTTGCATTTGAGCTTAGGTCTTTGGGAAACAACCTCTCTACCTCCCCGAGGTAAGGGTAAAGTGTACGTACACTACCCTTCCGAGACCAAGCAATGTTTAAGATAAACCAAAACGGAGTTATACTCCTTAGTGTCTCCATTTGTTTAGCAAAGTTTGATTGGATACGGAGTTTAATGCTGAAGGAAAAAAATGATAGCTTAATATGCATAAAATGCTAAAAAGTATCTTTTGTAGGAAACTTTATTTTTTGTTTTGTTTGTTTCTGTGAGGCTTACAACAAGTCATGTTAGTTCCTATAAGAGCATCTCAGGGAAGGGTAAAATGGGATTGTAAGAATTACTCCCTTTGTTTACTTTTACTTGTCCAACAATGGACTTTGCACACCACTTAAGCAATAATAAATGAAGTGCATATTTTAATGGACTTGAGAAATGATTTGGAATGAGTAGTTAATGCTAAGGATAAAACAAGAAAAAGAAATTATCTTTCTCTTGATATGCTAAAGTGGATATGTTAAGTGAATTCATATTTAGTATAGTGGACAAGTAAAAGTGAACGGAGGGATTAAAATTAGAATGTGTTGATCTTTTTGGGACAGGAAAAACAAAGAAAGAATCTTTTTATGATTTCTTAGTTGCAGTTTTGTTTTTTCTGAAGTTTCTAAGTTTAGTAGTGTAATGGGTGTACAATCTGTAATATGAAATGTAAAATGAAGGAATAATAAATCAGACTAGGCAGCAGACCAATTACTGCCTAGGATTAGCGTCTCAGAGTCAGGGATCAAGGAAATACAATTATGATGATGATGAGGCTTTTGAGAAGTTGAGGAAGGAGATTGAAGGAAACCAGGACAATGCCTTAAGCCTTTGCACTGAAAAGGTTTTACTTGCTCGACAAGCTCATGATATTGTAAGCTTCTTATCTTATTCAGCTTCTCACTGATCTGCTTAATTCCTTAAAGTTTTCTTGTCCCTGTTTCTTGCATCTAGCGCTTTTACTGCACTTCATAGTGATTATGTAACTATTGTGTTCATCTTTTTGCTTTTCTATGATGAATGTTCTTGAACTTCTGCTAAAAAGCACCAAGCAAGCATAATAGGAAACTTTTCTCCTTTAGTTTTGTTCTTGCTATTTGGCATGTTCAAGTCTATCTTTATTTTGTAGACGCATAAAAAAATGTTTCGTAATGGTTTAGTTGAAGGTTAGGACTTCTGTAGCATTTTAACTATGATTGTTTTTCTGGAATAATGAAGAATCAAGTTCTCTTGGAAAAAAATGATAACCCCTTGCTGTCTCAGTATCTTGTCACTGTGAAATTTATTATGATTGTATTGGCATTTGTTTCAGTTTTCATTGCTAAACTTAATAGTTGAATAATTTAATCATCCTTTTAACCAAAATTCTTTCTTCTGGATGGTAAGACTGCTCATAACTTCCTCTGGTTTCTTATTTCAGATAGATAGCCACATCAAGCGCTTAGATGAAGATCTTACCAACTTCGCTGAAGATCTTAAGCAAGGTGTACAAAATGTTCTGGACTCTTAACGTGTGCTCCAATATTCTTGGGAAGTAATCGATGGGTTTCATCAAAATTTGACGTACCTCTGAAGCTTTACTTTAATAAAGCACTCTTCATAAAGAAAACTTTTGCTCTAATAATGCACTCTTCATTAGAGCAAAGCTTCGAAGACACGTCAAAATTTGCTCTATGGGGTTCATTAAAATTCGATGCATCGAAGCTTTGCTGTATTAGCAGTCTTCATTAGAAGAAAAGGTTCTCTTTTTATGCCTCAGACAGCACCATGGATTTACCTTCCTTGCTCTTAAACATAGTAAATGTAATGTTTTGTATAATAACTGATAACCCCTTTGAATTTTGATTTCCTAGCAATACAAGGTTCATTCCCTCTTGTCTTAACAGTTGAATGTGAGGCGGCTCAACGTCTCTTTCTTTTTCTCTTTAGTTTTTCTTTTGACTTTTGGTCTGTTGCAGAGGGAAAGCTACCTGCAGATGAACCTCCTATCCTTCCTCCATTACCTTTGGTCCTTAAGACTGAGAAGCGTAAAGCACCGTATGTAACACCTCAATCAAAGAAGTTTGAGTACAGAGACTGGGATTGGGACCGAGAACGTGACAGAGATTATGATCTTATGCCTCCTCCTGGCAGTCATAAGAAGGATTTTGCTTCTCCTGTTGATGTTGATCAACCCATTGATCCAAATGAACCCACCTACTGTGTGTGCCATCAGGTCTCAATTTCTGATAGCTCAATTTGCTTTTATGTGCTAAATTAGCTGATGTATGATTATATATCTACAATTATCATTCGCTGTATTATTGCGGACAAATGTTTGGCTCACTTTTGACTTGTTGATTGTTCAGGTATCCTTTGGAGATATGATTGCCTGCGACAATGAAAATGTAGGTTCCCTTTGTGCAATGGTTATTGTTTGTGACCTTTTGATGGAAACGTTTCACTTTTCTTCCCTAAAGAAGATTTATGTAATGACAATTAAGAGATTTTTTTCATGGCAAGTGAGAAAAATCTTACACCTCAGGATTTATTCATATTTTGGCTTTTACAAATTCCGTCATGAACAAGTTTAGGTCAGCATCAATGTCATGTTTACCCAAATTCTAGTCTACTGTAACCTGGAGCATTCCCCTGTAAACATGTTTCCAAAGGCCTTTTCATGAGCGTGGTTAATGTACTATGTGTATAGGTTTCATAGACTTGCATTATATAGAAAGTTATTACATATAATACAATTGTAGAACCTTACATTTGAAGTAGATCCCTGTTCAATTTGCTTATAGGGGACGTCTGTTGATTTGCAAATTCATAAATTTAACACTGGTGGTACTAAATGCTATGCGTGTTCATGTTATTGGATGAGTTACTTCTTCTTGCTATAACTATAATAATTTCCTTTGCATTTACGACATCTGAGTTTGGGTTTTTGTTGACAGTGCCAAGGAGGTGAATGGTTTCACTATACATGTGTTGGACTCACACCAGAGACAAGATTCAAAGGAAAGTGGTACTGTCCGACATGCAGACAATTACCACATTGATCACAAGTATGCCCGCCTTTTATTTGTGCTGCAATTCCTTCCGCATCAATTTTTGAAGGGTATCTTTCGTATGTTATGCTCCCCCAATGTCTGTTTCGATAAAGAAATGTATGTACCTATTCAGTTAATGGTGAAAAAGGGTAGTCAGAGAAATGTGTTGTCTGTTTGCACCACAGATGTATCTCTTGATCCCTGTTTTGTATTTACAGGATGAAACTGTTTTGTATATGTATAAGTATCTATCAGAGGGATCAAATTTTCTTGACTCTGCATAATGAACTAAAAAGGTTGTTATGTGTATGTGAATGCCTTTTCATTAGCATTTTTACTAGTGTTACTTTAATGTTACTTGGACTCTCCAATAATGTTATCGCACTTGTGTCAAATCCTCCAAGAATGCACTTACTTTTGGAGGATCCGACCCACACCTAGTTGAAATTTAACATCTGCCATTGCCTGGAAGTCATTTTAAATTAGATGTGGAAATTTCAATGGAAAAAGGGACCACCTCCATTATCAATTCAATTGATTTCCAGGACCTTATGTAAGACAAATGATAATATACGAACGTGTAATTTAAGTGTTGTAATTGTAGAACAGAATGTCCTTCGCCTTTATTTTGACTTTTTCGAGAAGAACTTAAGTAGTTAAGTGTATAAAGGTGAACAATATGAAAGAAGTCATTTGAAAGGTCGACCAACTATCTTATAGACATTCTGGTGATAAAACCGATGACTACACGACTATTATATCAAGCCATGAGCAATATCAAAGCCAACCCGCCATCTATAAGTTGATTCATCTAGAAAAGGCCATATACATACACGACCCCTTGAAAAGGCCCGTTTAATAAGGTTGGAGTGTTCAATAGGTACATACTTTAGTTAAGGTATCCGAATGGTTATAAACTCAATTATTACTTATATATCAACTTGAGGTCTTTATAGGAACCCATAAAATTCAAATCTTAGAATCTATCGGTCGACGACGTATTAGAAAACCCCACTATATATAAGTATATGTATATGGACTAAACAAGTGGGGGGTTGGCTTCAACTTTGGAGTACCAAATACTGGTCCCCCTGTAAAAAAAAATGGTGGCCAATTTTTCAAATTGAATGCTCCATGGATTCATGAAGAAGCAAAATTAATAGAAAATTAACACGAGTTCTTTTTTTTTTAAAAAAGTTGTGACCACAATTTGCTATCTCCTTCTCATAGGTCCCAAAGCATTTGTGTATATTTTATTGTGAAAATTGTGTCTTGTTTTGCTATTTGATCACCACTTGGCGTGGGGGCTAAAATTGGAGTATGTCCTACGCTTTCTCTACTTGTATATGGATTAATTTTTTATCTGGTGTTCGATTTTTATATTAGGATTTGATTAAAAGTCGAGAAATCTTATATCAAGGATATAATTTAACAAAAGTGATGATATCATATTCAGATCTTGAATCGAGATTTTTGAGTACTGATCACTCTCACGATAATTCTTGTTGATCTTTTTTGATAACTAATAGATCAAGACAATGGGTAATTGGGAGGGCCTTAGGTCGGAGTCTGTGACGAATATGACGATTGGTTGATGAATTTGATTAAGAAATAATATAGTATCTTTGCTATTATTCATAACTTTCGGCATGATCTACGCACTTAATCCAAACACTAAGTTCTATTTTTCAGATAACCATATTAAGTTTATTGTAAAAGTTACTTGTTGGTCGATGCAACCTGATGGTATAAAAAATCTATATATTTGTATTTGCATGTAATTTTAACTTAAGATTTTAAGTTTACAACAATAACAATTAGATGCACTTCCATCCCGAAATAAGTCGTTTCTGCTATACAAACTCTTGCTATCCATATCTATAAACACGTATTATAATTTATAACATTACAAGTTCTCGATATTTTCTATTGAAAAATATATAACGATTCCCTTCTCTCACCCCAATTTAAAATCGATAATGTGAATAAACTCACACGCACAAATTATGCTATATACATACAAAATATCACATCTACTAGCTAGTGCTCCACCCTCCTAAATTTTGCAAAGTGAATTTTAGTAAATTTAGTTAACACCGACAGAGAGAGTTAAAGAGGAGATGTGGAGACACATATCAATTCTAAATATTAAATAAAGCTGACCCATTTGTCTTTGCAGTGTCAACTTCCATCTTCTTTTTTTCATAAATCTCCACATTTGTAATTTTCTGTCCACACATACTTTTCTCTTCTGTCTGCACTCTCTATTTGGGGCGGACCTAGCTTGTATGTCCTGAATTCACGTAAATTTAATAATTTTTATTTAGATTTTAAATTTAGATAAGCTGCGGAATTATTTTTTCTTTGTTTCATTCTATCTGTCTTGCTTGATTGGTTAAAGAGAGTGTCGCTTTAATAAGATTATTCCGTAAAAATGACAAAACACTTCTTCACCTTTCGTTCTTCAAAGAAATGGTCAGAACGGTATGTCTCCGTCATCTTGTAGAATTTTGCAATTTATGGACTTTTTAGACTATAGTTTAAATATTTTTTTCGAGCAAAATGAAAATTTTATTTATAAGAAAATGTTAGAATGCTAAACGACAATCTAATATTCTATCCGTAAAAATTTAAAATATATGAGCAAATATTAGACTTGAATCTAATATTATTTCTCAAAAACTATTTACACAACTTTTGGAAATAAAGACAGCGTAAATCAAGCAATCATATATTGGATTCAACCATGTCAACATTAAATTTCCATTAAATCAGGTAAAGTCGTGTGTAATTAACTTTTTTCCACTAAGAAGCATGAGACAATTAGTCAAAAGTATCATGATATTGAATTAATTTATCATGATCATTGTGATTATCATTTTAAACTTGTGGATAGTAAGAGACAATTAGTCAAAATGTCATTTTAAACTTGTGGAATAATTAAAGTTAAATAATTCACCGAGTATCACGCTTCAACATCAGTAACACTTTGTGTTAAAAATAATAATAATTATGTTCCTTCCATTTAGGGGTGTCAAATGGGCGAGTTGGGTTGAAATTGGAGATATTAAAATGGGTTGAAATTGAAATTGGGTTGGGTCTTGACCCGCCCAAGTTTACTTTGAGCTCAAATGGGCTTAGAAACGGGTTGGGTCTTGACCCACCCAATTTGACCCACTTAATCTCAATAATTTTAATATATTGTTATGTAAGTTTTATAACCATAATTTGAATTTCAACTAATGAAATTTTTTAAAAAAAAGTTAAAAATGGGTAGATGAATCCTAAAAGTTATAAAATAGATAGTAATACATACCTTTAATATAGAAACATACATTACATCAATGCAAATAAAGAGTCTTGAAACGGGTTGAAATTGAAGATTAAATTGGGCTCAATTGAGGATTCTCTTACAATGGATTAGGACTTGAATGAGTTGAGATTGAACCCAAGTCAAATTATCTTGAATCCAACCCTTAAAATTATGGACAGGTTGAGCGGGTTACCTATAATTGGGCTCAATTTTGATACGTCTACTTCCACTCTTTAAACACATTAGATATAGCTTGATTAAATGTTCGAATTTGAGCTTTGAAAAATACCTTCTCTTTTAATTGGATCGAACTTTATACAGACAAATTTGAATCAATCAAGTTAAGAAATTTTGAATACTGAATGGTTAATCAAAAAACGAAAAGTCTATTTTACTTAACAAATCTTTCTCATTTCTCGAATGAGCAATCCATTCATATTACTAGAATCATATACATATAAACATTCATCATAAAGATTCATTCCTAAATATACATTTCAACTACAAATCAACCCAAGAATCAAAATTAAAAAAAAAAAAAAGGATAAACAAAAAATTTGTTGGGCTATTTTAGTAGCTCAGCTCGATCGAACTCGTTCGTTACGATTGAGTTCATCACAAGTGGCTTCGCGCCCATAATTCAAGTCTAATTTATCTCAATCCAAACTCGACTCAACTCCCATTTCCCTACCCTAATAATCACTAGTCCTTTTCTTTTTTAAGACTAGTATGCACACACCTTAACTATTTCATCAGATAATTACTGATCCTTCTGGATTTAACACGATGAATCGGAGGACAGAGTTGTCGCTGACGATGTTCTAGGGGATGGTGATGCATGTTTCAAAACCACAGGGGGCAAAATGCTAGTTTTTCTCCTTTCTTGTTCTTTGATCAATTCACTTGCGACTGTCTTCAGTTTGTCCAAATTTGAATTTTCAACCAATTTCTTTCCTTGAAATAATACACATTCAACATTTTTTTGCCCTAACATTTCCTCAGCAATTACCACCATTTTCTTCATTTTTTCACATTTGTTCATATTTTCATCTTTAATTAATTGGTATTTTTTCCCAACAATACCATTTCCTTGAATTCTTACATACTTATTGTTCCTTGTTTGTCCAAATGCCATTGATACAGCTTGATCTACCTGCATTAATTGAAAGATTAAAAAAACATTTTTTTTTGTCCATATATGGTATATCATGTCAAGACAATTTTATAAAAAATAATTAAAAGATTCCAAATTAAAGTTCCTAATTTAATACTTATATATAGTTAGGTATAACTCTATCTTCATTATTTACCACTATTAAATAAAACACCTTGTTGGAACATTTAATGTGTGCTACTCCTTTTCTTCTAATGCCACTAATTTAATGTAAGGTCCCATTTAAAAAGTAAGGTTTCTTATTAATAAATAAATCTCAATAATTCCATGTACCAACTACTCTAATTAAGAAGTATTTTAAAGATAAAAATCGAAAACAGTCTGTCTATCTTCATGAGCCAGTAACAAAGTCGATTGTTGTAACAATTAGGTGGTTTGATCAAATACTTATCAACATCACTTATTCTGAATCAAATAATTAAGTGATAGCTATGCATATTTAAGCACATGTCATATGTCTATTGATTAATATTAACGAACTAACTGTACGTACCATATCGGCGGTTCCATCTCCGGCAATCTTAACAAACGCCGCCGGCGATGACATGACATTTCCGGTGCCGGAATCTGAATCTCCATTTCCCAATGAAAGAACCAATAAATCTTCAACTCCATTAGCAAATGGAAACTCTTGCTTGTTATTAAGGACATGTGTAATCGCCGCAGCCGTTGGATTAGTCATCGCTATTCCACCACCAACGGCTGTGATCTTCGAACGACCATCAATTGACTTCAAATCAACCGAACGATCAGCCATCGTGGCCCCACACACATCCGACATGGCGAAGTCACAGCCGTCCATTTCCCATGCATCAGCGCGGGAAAAAACAAACGGTGCGCCTGTTTTTAGGTCGTAGCAGGGGATCAAAACCGCTTTCATCGTATCTTTTAACGTTAAATCTCCGAACACTTTCTTAAACACCTTCGCCGGCCGGAAAACCTGCCGGAAAAACCCAGTCTTGGAACTCCGGCAAATTTTCTCACCATTCTCAACGATGAATTTCAGAGCTTCGTCAGCTGTAAACATAGGAACCCCATCAGCCCCACGTGTGAAAAGAAGACCGGCGAGAACACCGCCGGTGCCGGAGCCGGCGACGACATCGAAGAAATCAGCAATATGGGCATCGGATTTTCCAGATTTCCGGCGAAGGGTAGATTCCATATGGGTTAAAGATTTTGCTGCAAGGACACCATCAGTAGACCCACCAGCATCAATTGACAAAATTCTGACTTTTCCGGCGCCGACATTCTTGTTTCCGGCGAACTGAACTGATAATTTTTCTTCTTTTCCGGTGACAGATTTTTTTGGGTCATCGTAACCGAAGAGGAATTTGTTTTCAAGAATTGAGAAAATTTCATTTGTAAGCTTATCAACTTCCATGTTGGAATCGAGCATTGAGATTGTATTAACTGAATTAGCTGCCATTTCTTGATTTTCGGTGTTGTAAAAATCGATTCTTTGAGCTAAAAAGATGATTTTATTTTGTAAATTTGGAGAGATTGTTATGGACAGAGAGTTAATTGGGAAGAGAAGAATGAGGAACAGAGTAGATATACATGTGTATATATAGAGATATACAGAGGAATGTAAGCGTGGGGGAATGTGGGGTATAGTTTTGGGGGAGGGGGAGGGGGGGAGATGGGGGTAGTTCTGAATATGAAGAACATTCCTTGAGGCTAGTGATGACCAGGAGATTAAATTATAATGGGGTTAGTTTGAAATGGAATAACTATAACGCATCAGTTCCAAATAAGTTGTGGTATTAGGCTTTCGAATCACTAAGGTTGATCTTGATCTTTTCCTGCGGCATATTGAGAGTCTCATGTCAACCAAAAATTCCTAATATTATCAGGTTGACATAAGATCTTTAATTGTGCGAATTGAATCAAAACATTCTTCCACAAAGGCATCATGAGATGTAGCGGTATCTCTCTTCAGTATATGGTCTTAATTGTGGGTGAGAAAATGAATGTTACTATTACAAAGAAAATTGTTCGTTTGAGCAGAATTTTAATTTGAGTTTGCCTCATGCACCTTGTTATGCATCAGGAGGCATTCGTTTCAGATAAACTATTTATATCGGAGTGTCGTGTTTTTACTTAATTATTAGTGCGACAAGTAGGTATTCTGAAACGAAAAAGTGATATTTCAAAATTAGTCGTGTGTATTGTCCATATTAATTTTTACTTATTTAGTCTTCCACTTAACTATTTAAACTAAAGAAGTCTGCCGATCATAAAATTTATATCAAATATGTATATAATTTATGTATATCGATTAGAAAAAGTAAAGATATACATCTATAGCCTTTAGGTAAGTTTGAAAAATGATTCTTTGGTTTGAACTTTGAAAGAGAAGAGAGGGGAAAAAAGGAAATTGGCGGCGAAATGTTTTAAGATTAAAGAAAGGCTTTTTTGATTCCATATTTAACTTTAGTCTAAAATATACTAGCAAGTAGTACTAGTTTTATTTAAACTATAGGTGTAGAATGGACCATATGTTATAACCTTTTCTAGCCTTCAAATTCAAAATTTCTCAACATCTTTAAAGAAAAATAAAGTTGAGTTCCACAAAGATAGAATAATTTATTAATCAACAATAATACTATGAGAAAAAAAATTAAAATTACCTCTATACTTTTTGAAACAATATTATAGAACAATGTTTGGTTGCAAATCATATTGAAACAAAGCATTATACTTTTCTAAAAAGAATAGTGGAATTTTACAACGTTGGTCAACACAATTAATGTTTGTTGTAATTTTAGACAAACATTCATTATGTTAATTTTTAAAAAATACTAAAATTCATAAAAGAAGATATTGTTCATAAAATTCATTAAAAATAGTATTAATTTTCACATGCTAATTGGTCAAAGGTTAAAAGACGGTAAATATTTAAGGTGTAATCATTAGAAATGAAATGATTCAAGATATTGGCAAGACTGTTAATTTTACATTGGAGAATTTTACTAGTTTTAATAATAATTTACTAGAAGTAAAAGTAAATAAAAAGAGAAGGGTGAAAAAAATAAACTAGTCAATGCAAAATCTAGTGGTAGGGACTTTAAAGATGTTGTGGGCCGTGGCAAGATGTAAGCATTTTCTTACTCATTTTGTTTTCTCGGAAAAAAGGCTAAAATATGTCATCGAACTTTCAGAAAAGGTTCATTTATGTCATCCGTTAAAAATTTAGCTCATTTATGCAATTGTTGTTAAAGAAAAGGCTGATTCATGTCTTTTTTTAAACTCCGATTTTACAAAATCATTTTTTACATCCCAAACAACTTTTAACACTTTCAATTGGAGTTTTTGGATCAAATAAACTCTTTTTGTTTCTTCTTATTATTGACCTTGATGTTTGAACCTGCTTTCGCGCATCTTGATTAATTTCCTAAGATATCTGTCACCTTCCACTAATAATAGATATAAGGCAATTTTCTCCACCAAAACTAGGACGGATGGAAAAAGTGATCTAGTATTTTTTTTTCCACCCGATAATATTGGTATCAGCTTTGAGAATTTGATCGATTTAGATTCACATTAACTTATTTAAAAATAAGACACTTCTTAATAGACGAGACTTCTAATTAATCAAGAATGAAAAGTATTTATCAACTTATCATAATCTTTCATTGGGACATAAACATTTAATTTTGATTTCTTGTTTAATATTCGATGCTCATATTAATATTTGGTCCAATTAAATCCGAATGCATCTCAAAGAATACCACATAAAAGGATAAAACGTTATCTAAGAAAACTACGTAATAATTCTAGGATTTTATAATATTTTCGATATTTAATTTTCATTTGTCATCTCTCTATCCTTCAAAATAGAAATAAGGTCTTCGTATACTCCCGTACATCAAACTTCATGCTCTCCTCTTCTTTCGTTCTAGTCAAATTTTTACAAGTAGTGATTAATTTTTTAATTATTATTAATTTTAAAAAAATTGCCTGGATCTTAGTTGTACGGTTCATGTACCGACATGTGTATCTATTTATATATTCGATTCCAATTACTGCTCTACATATATTTTGTCGATTTAAAGTACTTATACTGTGCGTTTTTTTTATTAATTTTTTTTTTTGCTTTTATTCTGCAGTTGTACAGCTAAGCTAAAGTAAAATCAGTGAAGATTCGACCTTACTTCATTAAATGTTTTTTGATATTTTCCCAACAATAATAGTACACCTCCATGAACATATAATTAAATGACCTAGGACCCCGTCAATTAATAACCACCACATATTCTACTTCAACATTATTTCACAGTTTTTATGTCAAAACAAGGTAAAAAAAACTTGATGTTGAAATTTTAATGGGTAATCACTAGTGGTTTTTGATATCTTAGCTTCTTTTCGGTCCCTTATTTCATAATCAGAGCTCAGAGAAGAGGTGATAAAAACGCTTTATATTATGGAGAATATGGTAGATCACGTCATCTAATGTCAAGAACATATCAGTTTAATTAATCTAATTGTGTCGTAGAATATAATGCTGCTTATTAGGGTTTTTACTGTTCTTCGTAAGAAACGATTACATTCTCAAAGACTCGATAAAAAAAAGAGACATAATTAGGTTATGGGTGTATGAATATGCTAATTTTAACAAATAGACTTTGATCAGATTGATCCGTGATCATGTCAATGAATTAAAGGTGTCTATTTATGAATACAGAACGTAAACAACAAGATCCTTCATCCATGACGAGTTTCTTTCTTTCGTCCTTAATAAACTTTTATATTAACTTGGTATCACTTGAAAAACTAAACCACGATAAATATTTTGAGACAGATCGATACGAAAGGAATGAGAAAAATATCTTCTGTGATGTTTGGTGGAAATTAAAACAAACAAACTCTATGTATTAATATTGTGATGTCCAAGTAGATAGTAAACTAATGGTACGTGCATGGGGACCTTAGACAGTCATAACTAAAGTACTGCCCAGGCGACCGACCAAATATATAACCACTTCCGTCTTAAATTAGTTGTCATATTATACTTTTTGAAAGTTACATTACGCTTTACGTAAACTTTGACTTGATAAATTTACATACACGGAATACTTTTCACATAATTTTGAATACTTGAGAGTTTTCTTTATAAAATATTGAGTTGCTTTAATCAAATTTAATTAACTTTAAATATTAATACACAAATTAACTTTTAAAAAGCGAAACATAACAATTAATTTGGATGTAATAAGCAAGCTGGATAAATTGTGACCTTTTTAACTTCTTGAAAGAAAATCAACTAATGCAATTGACTATGATTTGGGTGCCCCACGTGTATATATATTTGTTCAATTGTTTGTCATCTTTGATCTATAGATATTCTACACATTTTGTACTTTTATAAGTAGCAGATTTTTTTCATCATTTTTTATTTAGCAATCCTTGTGATATCGACTTAACTTAATTTCTATAGATCTTGCATTGTCTCTCTTTATGTCCTTTAAAACACAGCTTTAAGGTAGGGCAGAGCTACGATATTAGATACAGGAAAAATCTAATAACTTTTTCGCGGTATGTATAGTTAGAAGGAAGATATTTCAAGGACGAAATATGCATATATGCCATATAAAATTTGTTGTGAGTATACTAAATAACATCTCCATTCAAATTGCTCTCATTCCTATGAATATCTTTTTCTTTTATTATGCGTTATTTTACTCTAAATTTACATACATTGTGAGATATAGGACTATAGGCATCGCGAGATAATTCACTAAAGCTAGTCGAACATAGGGTATGATCAAATCATCTCAATCGTCCTATATACTATTTAATCCTCAATGTGGCAATATTCCACGTAGAAATCACTTATTGTATCGATAGTCACAAATCCTAATAAAAGAAAGATGAATATATGATAAAACAGACATAAAACTAATTAATTTATGATACAACAATAGTAACTTTTAGTGTCCATTTTCCTCACGTCTTTTATTACAGATCACCGACGATTTCACACACAATTGAAATAAGCCAAAAGGCATAAAAATCCAAAATGCACATTTACAAAAATTATTATTTTATTATGAAAAAGAAAAGAGAACAAATCAAAGATGATATTTTATGTTGTACCAAATGGGGACACCGCCAAATTAGGCATTGATAAGCTAAGAGACCTACTATATAATAATTTTACTCTATAATATATTAAAACATTTTGATACTATTTATTTATTACAACTATTCATTCACTTTTTTCGAAATTAATTAAAAAATAAATTGATACACGAATTAATTGGATTTGATTTTGATTGAATAAATGAGAACAAAAATAGCCAAAAAATCGTACATCTAAAAATATGCCACCCACACACTATTGTCGGACCACGACAATTTGATTTTCTTCCGTATATATATATTTTTTAATTAATAGAGATAATGAAGATTATCTTCGGAAAAGAATATTTTTTTCATATATAAAATGAAACAATATATTCCATCCTTTTTTTTTAATGTGAAAATGTTTATCTCGTCCAATACTTTTGAAGCTTATGATATTAAATATGTCAGTATATTTACGCGATTATAAACTTGTGCCGCTAAAGTATAACAAAAAAAATTAAAGTTAAATTATTTTAAAGAATATGAAGGTATCATTCTTTTCGTAATTACAAAAGTAATTGAAATGAGCGATTAATAACGTGTGCGGCCGCTATATAACGAAAATTCATTGTTAATTTTATTCCATGAAGAATTAAGCAATGAATTATCAAGAAGATCTTGTTAACTACTAGCGGTTTTGATTAAAAAATAAATGTCACATAATTAAAATGGAACCAAATGTCCAGTGGTTTTTATTAACAAATAAAAAGTTCTCAACGTAAATAAAAAATAGGGAGAAGAAGGTCTTATCTTACCAATCTTAACGAGTAATAGAAAAGGCAATACATTACTAGCACGATTTTATTTTCACATTAAAAAATTGAAACTATCCATTATTCAGAGGTCAACATACCAAATTTCCGACAATAAAACTTAAACTAAAGTAAAAAAATTAGCTCACATCTAACACCCCTTTAACTGAACAAATTGCTTTCTTAATAATGTCTTTGGCACTTTAATAATTATTAGTGTCTGTTAGTTAAATTGATCATTAATATAATTATCTTTTTTGGCCAAAACAGTTTTCATTTTATTTTAATCATACTAAAATAGTCACCTTTGTCTGATGGTGTGTACTGTTGATGGATAGAAGGGAATAATCTTCTTGTAGTCTTGCTTAATTATTGCTAATTAATTACTCCTTTTTTCATTCTTACAATATTTAATTCTTGTATGTGGGACATAAATTGTTACGTATTTAGTGAATATATGAAACTACTTAAATAAGAATCTAGTGGTTTGTTTTGGCTTTACTCTTTCACATGATGTCTTACGTTTTTATTATCAACCTTCGTGACTTCTTATTCGTCTGGTCTCGTTATTTCAAATGCAAAAACGAATTCATGATTTATTTTTTATGAAATGATCATTTTAAAGATTTTTTCATACTAAATGTAGATCATTTTTAACAAATTCATGATTTAAATTTTAATAAATTTATACATATAAATTTATATTTCACGTCGAAATTATTGAATTCGATTACTTAAAAGCTGCGTCCGCCCCTTGTTGGATGGTGACATGAGACTATCTTACGATGAACAAAAATGTAGTTAATTACACGTGTGATGAATATAAAAGTCAAAATACAGAGTCTAAGGATGTATATATACAACATATACATACATAAATTGGAGGGTAGGGGGGTTGAAAGGGGGTGGGGTATTGATTGTTGGCGTGATTTGTGGTTGTGGGGTGTTAGTGACGGAGGAGGTCCACCACCTGCCGGACATGAGTAGGTATAACACTTAGCCGACACTAATATATGTATTTTACCGTATAATTTTACGAGTAGAATCTATAGATGGTAGGATGTATATGCAGAATTTTATCTTTATTTTTGTGGGGTGAGAGACTGTTTTCGGAAAAAAAAAACAAATCACGAGTGGAATTTGGGGATGGGTAGAACGTAAGATCATTTTTATTTTTATTTTTGTGGGGTGAGAGATTGTTTTCGATAGATTTTCAAAACAAACATAACCGGTAGAAATGTAAGAAAGAAAAAAGATAACAAGATAAATAATACTATCTACAAAACAAGTATAGCAAAAAATATTATTACACATTGGAATTGGAGAAAAAAGAAAATGTTCAATAGCTAAATCATACTACGAGTAGAACGACAACAAGACATACTCTATTATCTATTAACGTTCTATCTTAATCCTCGATAAGACGAGAAAGTCATGACCTCAATTAGTTATGCTGTTTTGGCAATAATTAACGTACTTATCATGTTACGATGGAAGAAATATTGTACTCTAATGTGAGGTAAAAAAATTTAGGGAGGGTTAATAGTGTTTTTTGTCCCTTAATTATTGATTAAAAAAAGGTTTTAATTCTTGAGATATTTTACTAAATATATAATATACATTTTTTATTGATAAACATATTTGAGGGTAATATATATATAGTTTAAAAAGTAACCAAAATTTACCATAATTTTTTTACATATAAGGATCAAAACACATATTTTAAAAATTAAATATACTAAGTCATAAATTACAATAAATGTATTATGCACCGCACCTATCTCAAAATATAATATACATCCACACTGACCATCATATATTATCCTGTTTGGTACATTGCACTTTTTATTATTTATTTTTTTATATTTTCTTGTTATCTTTTTTTCTTTTTTAATTTAATTAACTAATATTGTACGGTAAAGGCAACCCAAAGACAATATTTATTATATAAAGAATGAAAAGCCTTTGTGGTTGAAACTCATTTTTTGTATTTGGATAAATTGAAGCCTAAGAATTAAGTTTGACAAAAGAATTATTATAATACGATTATATTAATGGTTAGTTATATAAATTATAAGACAGGTGGAGGTTGATTTTTTGTTAATAATTAGTAGATTAATTTTAAATAGCAAAGCAAAAAAAAGCGGAAATTCAAGCTTAGAAGCTATTAAATCATCATTAATTGCTATGCATATTGTATCCACTTTGTTCTAAAAGTCGTATTTTAATCCCACCATAAATATAGTTTATTCAATGGGGATTGTATAGTAACCTCAAATATTAAAAAATTGATTGAAAAATTACATCGAATATGTTATTATTATTGAATCTGAAATCAATTATAAGAATAAAGGGGATATCATATTTATCCCACGAACCCTTTAGTGATAGGTGTGGAGTTAGAAACGTGAAGGGTTTCATCAAATACTCGTCAACAAATTGAATTATTTATATTTTACATTCCCAAATAGAATTTCGACTCCATTGTTATTTGAACGGTCACAAAAATATAACTTAATCTTAAATTAATGGAATTGGTTATATAAATCATTATCGATCATTTGCTATATTTGTGCCCTTTTCTTATGTATAATAAAATAAAGATTATTGTGAAAAGTCAGACGTGTGAAATAAAGTTAATTAATGATATTAATTAACCCTAAAACAACAAGGCTTAACACATTTTGGGATATAAATAAGAATAATATAATATTACAACTTTCCTCCTCTATCTTATCCCTTTGGCTCCAAGGAGACACCAATTCGAACTTTTAAAAGACCTTTTTTTTTTCTTTTAAAAAATTGTATAAAAGAAATTAAAATGAAAGAAGAGAACCAACGAGGGTTGTGGTGGAGTAGTAAATACTCTTTCATCCTTAATCAAGAGATCTCGGGTTCGAGTTCCTTTAGGTACGAAGTCACATTTGTTAGGGAACAATTTACCCTCAATGTGGGACTTTTCAATGCAAATTCGAATTTTGTCAGGCTCCAATATGAGTATTAGACACCGAGTGGAAAATCGAAAAATGAAAGAGTAACAAGAAAGAAAAAGCAAAAAAATATATATTATTTTAAGCATGCAATAATCATGACAATGAAGCATTTCAAAATTGGTGTTCTTATTGTTATCCATAATTAAAGTGACTAATAAAAAGTACTTTCTTAACGTGCAACTAATCTCATCTTCTTGTTAGCTTCCTAAAAAATGTCTTGGCTATATACTAGCTAGTATTAATTCATTGTACAAATATTTATATTATTCAACTACTTTATAATACTACGAAAATTTTCTACAAAAATAATAATTATTGATGATCGGATACTATAAGCCAAATTTTGATTAATATCTATCGGCTGCTCACGATGATATACTTTATGTGACCTAGCTAGTTACTACAGGAGAGAGCCAAATGAGTTTTTTTATGACTGTTTCGTTTAAATACTTTTTGAACATATCAAATTGTTAAGTATTATAATTTATACAATATTTTTTTATATAATTTTTAAATAGATAAATTTGATTTCACATATAACTATTTTTAGATAATTTGACCTTGTAAGTAGAATCAAACCAATTAGCAAATGTAGCAATGCCAAAAAAAAGAGTTGTATAATATTTGGCTTTTGGATCAATCAAATGAAAATGACTTGACATTTCTCTCGTTTTATTTGACTATTAATTTTTTGTTTTATGTTAATCTCAAGTCCAAAACTTGATAGTTAAGTTCTACTTAATTAGTATATATTATCCACATAATTCTTATCCTTAGAATAAACAGCTAAACATTTGACAAGAAAAAAAATGATCTAATCAATCCTTGTTATAAACCAATTATAAATTTAGTGATGTTAATTAGTCACTACTCACTAAGCCCACTAATTAATGGTAGTCACATTGACATTATTTAATCTCCAATTAATTAGATGCCTTTCGTTTTCTTAATAATTTTTTGCTATTTAAACATTGTAAAACAAGCTGGAATAATTAGTTAATTATTAACATATATCAAGATCACATATTTAAAATAACTGTGACAGCTTAACCACAAGTACATTTCGTCACCAAAAATCTATGTGAAAAGACTATCATGATTTCTTTATATTTATAACGACAGTGTTCAAGTTAATATACCCTTTTCATGTTTAATTTTGTTATATTTTATTTGAATCGAGAGTTTATTGAAAATAACATTTATACCTTTACAAGCATCATGAAATATCGCTTTAGTCTTCTTCTTTTTTTTTTTTTACTAAATATGTTAATGTAGATGATGAGCAAAATAAAAGTTAAAATATAAAATAATTTGCACATCCAATTAAATCCTTGAAATTTTATTATCTTGATTAAATAATCTTTATGTTATTGTCATTTATCATGTACGCACGAAGGCATATTCTTATAATTGAAAAAAATAATCTTTGATGAATTTTCTTGGAAAGTGTGCAATTGTGCATGCACGAATCATCGAGATATTTGTTCTTGTTAAAAAACAAAAAACTTAGTGTCATAGCAAAATTTGTACAATTTGGTAGTTGTCACTCAGGACGGAGTCAAAAATTTTACTAAATGATTTAAAATATGAATTAGTAAATATAAGAAAAACTTTAAAAATATCTATTATATTTACATAAAAATATTTCTAATCATATATAAGTTGTGCAAATTTCTATTGATTTTTTATTTATTAAATCCCTCAATCTTATTTAGCTCCGTCCTATCCTGAAAAACATTAGGGCAAAGAAATATGGGCAGACACTATTGGGATGTCAACAATGCGAGCCGACAGTTAATAGACACTGTATTTTGAGCCCACGTTTGGTATGCTGTGCTTTGCTGTCCTACATTGCACAATAACTATATGGTAAATACTTCAATATTTATATTTATTGATTTGATGTAAATATTGAACATCAGTAAAATAAATATTGGACCTCTTTAGTTTTTAATGTCAAAATTGTTTAAAATTTATATAAAGAGACAACATTCTTCATCAATTTATGTGGAAAATCTGACACTCACCACTATATATCTATATCTGTCAACTAGAGCGTAAACAACATAATATGTGGTCATCTAACATTGGGTGAAACAATATAATTGAGACAGAGTGAGAATCGTCCAAAATAATATAAAGAAACCAAAACTCTCATTCACAATCAATGTGAGAAATCTGACACGCCTTAAAACAGAATAGGATAAAATCTGATATATCCTTCGCAAGAAAATTATACTTTATATATAGTAGGAAGTATTACTTTCTATACATACCTACCATATTTTGAATATCTTTAACGAAAATTGTTACAATCCATGTAGCTCCACTTAAATCCGTCTCGATCCAATATTACATTAAAATAAGTAAATTAATAGTTTTTCTAACACTAAAGGTACTTACATATATAAATTTCTAACAATTCCTAGTAAACGTTGGACATATACAGTAATAATATATCTAATATAATCCCGCAAGTAAAATATAAAAAGAATAAGATACAAAAAAAAAGAAGTAAAATATACGCGAGTCTTATTCCTATGTACCTTTTGAAGGATAGTAAAATTGTTTCCGCTTGTAAATACTGGACATATATACAGTAAAAAAAATCCAATATTTCAGTAGGTATAGAAGTTTATATTTAACACATTACAACTGTCCAATAATGAATTTATCTATCTATATTCCATCTTATTTAATTTCTCTATGTCTGTTGAAGATAGGACTATTCTGACTTTGCTGAGTTGTTCTTCATCAAACTTATTCAACATATCTAGGCTACTATTTTTTTTAAATATTCATTAATATAAATTCCATGAAAATCATGAGAGATTGAAACCAATAAATAATTAAATTTTTTGGAGGATTCTAGGAAGAGGGGTCATGTACTCATGTTTCATTATTTTGGTAAGGAAGCAGTACAATATATAGATATTTTAACTAATTTTGACAGCCAAGGGAAAATATATCTTATATTCTTATAGAATGTTGCTGAATTATTCTTTAAGCGAACGCTCGAAAGGTTGGAACTTACGCACTATGATACTTGCGCTCCGAAAGTGTGTCTCGATGCATTTTACTGTATTTTGGTTCAAGACTTGCTCAGAAAACACCTTTGAACACGGTTCCTAATCTTGTATGATCATTTTTTTATAGTAAACTGAAAATCTTATAAGATAGCGTTCAACCACTATCTAAAATTCTGTAGTCCTTAGAGGACAATCTAATATTTCTTCAGTCTCAAAAGATCTTTAGTTACACAACATTTTAAAATAGGGACATAATCTAAACGATAACCTAAAAAAGAGATATTTGCGTAAATCAAGCTTACCAAACTTACAAGTTTGATTGGGTTGGGTTGGGCTTATGCATTAACCCATGAAGATTTTGAGACAAACTTATGTGTTTAGTATTTCAGGCCCAGTAGTACTTTCAAGGCTTCAATTCAAAGCCCATTAATTCATACAAGTAATGAACTATAGCCTAACTATACAGAAAGCCCAAGTTCTGGCCCAAATTGAAAACAGAACCTCCATCCCTTCTGGACTCTGGTATTATACATCTGAGCCCAAATGGAAAGAACATAGACTTTTCTTACACTTTTGCCCCTATTCTTGTGTTTTTTATCTCTAGACCAAAGCAACTTTTTTCACGGGATATATATTTATATTTTCACATCATAATATCTCACAAGGTATTTCGTGCCCTTACAAAATTATGTTTCACAACGAATAAATTTGATTTTACTAAAGACAATAAAAATCTTCCCATTTAAAGAGCAAAAAATTAAAGATCAATCTATTTGAAGGACAAATCGTGCAATTAAACTTCTCTCCTAAAGAATTTTTATATTATCATGCCAATTATATATCTATTTGTTAACAATTGAGTGAAATAGGTAAATTGATAAAATTAGAAGTACTCTCATACAATCAACAACAACATACACATTGAAATCTCATGAGTGGAGTTTGAGAAAGGAAAATGTATGCAAACCTTACCACTGCTTCACCAGGAGGTAGAAAAGTTATTTCTCAAAGACACTCGACAGCAAATTCAAGTACAAAGAAGGAGGCAGTGAAAAACATATAGCAAGTAACACGTAAGTAATGCAAAGTCTATTAGAAAGAAGCAAAATAACAATAAAATAGTACTCATATAGTCAAGTCCATAAAAAATATACTATATATATTATTTTTTTATGTTTCAATTTATTTGTTTGAGTTTAATTTAACAATATATATATATATATATATTACTACGTAAGTTGGAATAATTGGAAAAGAAAATAATATATGACTAGGGTCAAAATTGGAAGAACAAAATACTTGTCTCCTTCTTAAAAACCCCTAAAACCCTAAACCCATTTTCATCAAGGCCGCTAAAAGAGTACTGAAGCATGAGACCTCCAAGAGGACGTGGTGGTGGTGGCGGATTTAGGGGCGGCAGAGATGGCGGCGGCCGTGGTTTCCGAGGCGGCGGCGGAGGACGTGGCGGTGGCCGTTTTCCTCCTCGCGATGAAGGACCTCCTTCTGAAGTTGTAGGTATGTACAGTAGATGTTGAATGCCCTTTGTCGTCTTCGCGTGTTTACTTTTTCATATTTTGAATCGTTAGTGAAATTTCTAGTTCCGCCACTTAATAGAACACTAAATTAAAATAGATTCTGAAGAAACCTTGGCCGTTATAGTGAAATAGTGTTATAAACATGTCTGACTGTATAAGCTTTTATCTATGTTGCTCAGACTCTCCAAAATTGTTGTCACATGCATCCATCGACATTGTTGAAGAGTTTGAGCAACCTAGGCTATTATTGTTGGGTTAAAGATGTGATTTTGATTGGTAAAATTTTGCAGAGGTGGCTTCTTTTGTGCACGCATGTGAAGGAGATGCAGTGACAAAGCTGACAAATGAAAAAATCCCTTACTTTAATGCACCAATTTATCTTCAGAACAAGACACAGATTGGGAAAGTTGATGAGATTTTTGGTCCTATTAATGAGTCCGTAAGTATTCTCGTTTCGTGCTGTGATTTTGCTTACGGATTACTGATGCTATATATAGCTTTTAATTGTTGTTGTAGTTTTTTGATTAAGATGCTGGAAGGGGATTTTAGGTACTTTAGCCTTTTGGTAAAGGTTTAATATACTAATTTGAGTTGTATATTGGTGTTGGTAGAAGCAATATTTGAAATGAATGGTTGAAAAGTTAAGTTGATAGAGATATAGTCACACAATTGTGTAAAAATTGAATCTTTAATGAATTTGAGATCTTTGAAAGTTGTGCAGTTGTATGAAAGGGAAGTGGTGTCAAATGTTTTGGTACAATACAAAATATTAAGTGTAACAAGTAGTTTCTTTCTTCATAATGCTTCAGGAGTTCAAGAGGAAACATGGAAATGTGATTTTCTTGTGGAAAAGAAAGTACAGTTGTTACCTTTTTAGCTCAATAGTGTGCTGTAACTAGAGAGACTTTGATAGTGGCGACCTTAAGTTGTTTTTGACATGTTCTATAGAATCAGGTTCTTGTAGTTTAATGCTCCATTTTACCTCTAGTGCGGCACCTTGATAAAAAAAGTTGGGGACTTTTGTCGCACCTTCTTGCTTTATATGGGATCAAATTGGTTGCTTTTAAATGCTCAAAGTGATGATATTTGGTTATGATTCATGCAGCTTTTTTCAATTAAGATGATGGAGGGAATCATTGCAACTTCATATTCAGCTGGAGATAAGTTCTACATTGACCCAGCTAAGCTTTTGCCACTGGCCAGATTTCTTCCACAGCCTAAGTATGTTTTCTTTGCTATACCTCACGCTGTGTTCCTCCGGATATTCTTGTATGCCACATGACCTAAACTATTGAGTAACAATGACAATGGTTTATGTTCAAGAACAACTTGTAAAAGAAAAGTGTGTGAGATAAAGATGGTAAGTAACTTGATGATACCTTTTAGCGCAGAGAGGAGATGCAACTTGTATTTCATACAAATACTGTGTTGTGATTCCAAATAGCCGCAAATTCAAGGACGTACCTGTGCTATAATTGCAGTTTCATTTAGATTGGC
Source organism: Solanum etuberosum (assembly GCA_029582245.1). Classification (NCBI taxonomy): domain Eukaryota; kingdom Viridiplantae; phylum Streptophyta; class Magnoliopsida; order Solanales; family Solanaceae; genus Solanum; species Solanum etuberosum. The sequence continues at coordinate 67,143 of JAJONR010003497.1, read as the reverse complement.
GAGATAACAAACCATCCCTTAAAATCCTTTAAGTTGTGTAACTGTAAAAATGTTGAAGTCTTGACTTGTGCACTAGAAATAAATTGATTTCCGAGGGATTTCATTGATCGCATCCCGGTTCTTCCATATGTCTTTTGCTTCTTTTTTTTTTAAAAATGTTGATCCAATGCTAAGCAATGTTCACTGTGGCAGGGGAGCACAACAAGCTTTTAGAGGCGGTGGACGAGGTGGAGGAAGAGGTGGAAGAGGTGGACGTGGGGGCGGTGGTGGTTTTCGTGGTGCTAGAGGTGGAGGTGGTGGTTTTCGTGGTGGTAGAGGACCTCCTCGAGGTGGTCGTGGAGGCGGTTTTAGGGGTAGAGGGAGATTTTAAAAAGAAATATGATGTGTACTTTTGATTTCTCTATTTTAGTTTTGTAATTCTGAATGCTGTGAGAACTCAATTGGGAGAATGTTATCATTAGTTCCTTTTCGTTGTTAATGAAATTAGCCCTCCTTTATCTTCATCCTTTTCAATTTAAACGAGAATTTTGTTTATATTGTCCATTTGTTACTGCATGATGATTTAAATGCCAACTATTAGTTTAATTAATGGCATTATCTACTTGTTCTTGTCGAGTAAAGTTGTTCTTGGTTTGTATGTGGATTTTATTGTGTTTGGTCTTTATGGAGTAATTTGTTTCATGATTTAAAGTAGCAATTGTTATGTGGGAAATCATTTCAATTTGTCCCTTTGATATGTAATGTCGATGGTCGGGACTTGGTATCTTTGTTGTTCTGTTTCAAGAACATATCGTAGTTCCAGCTGCAGAGAATGATCAAAGATTTTGAAAAGTAGGACTTTACACTGATTATATGTTGTATAGGGCGGAGTGTTAGATGTTTAAAAGATGAGATGTATAGGGAGGAGTGTTAGATGTTTAATAACTAGTATGTTTAAAAGATGAGAGTAGCGGAAAATGAGGATATTAAGATGGATGTGCAAGTAAACAAGGAGAGATATGATTATGAACAAGGTGGGAGTGACTATCGTGGTGGACAAGATGAGGGGGGCAAGGTTGAGATGGTACGGACATGTGAAGAGACCATGCATATATGTCTCTAGCGAGTAAGTGTGAGAGGTTGGCTATAGTGGGTATTAAGAGAAGCAGAGGTAGGCCGAAGAAATCTTGGGAAGAAGTGATTAGACATGAAATGACACACCACCTATAACTTATCGAGAACATGACCTCAGATAAGAAGATATGAGGGTCAAGGATTATGGTTAGGTAGTCGAGTGTTACTAGTTTCCTTTCCAATATTGCTATTATTACTCTTACTAGTTTATTTTTCAATGTCGGTAATTACATGTTCTTTCCTTTGTCTCAGTTATTGATTTATTATTGTTAGTGTCTCTTCTTCATTGTTTTCAACATGACTTATTCGCTATTATAATTGCTTTACACACCTATTTTTTATTTATGTTTTACCTGAGGGTCTATCAAAAACTGTATTATTAGTTATTACATATTACCAGTGTCATTACCCACAAACATCCAACACAAAATGCAGACACAATAATATTCAGAGAGAGTTAAAGACTAAGTGCACAAAAAACTAGTTTAACTGATAAATATGGTAAAGTGCCTCTTTCAATGCTTTGTATTAGGAGTACTAGTTAGAAGTCACTTTGTCCATGGGCAGAACTTACAGTTCACAAGATTTAGAAAGAAGAAAAAGGAGAAAAGAAAACGAAAAAACGAAAAACGAAAAATTGAGGTCCAAGCCAGTACATCAAATGGATAAAGCTTCTGCTAAAATATGTTGAATGCAGAAAGTAATGTGGAGAACTAAGTGAACTCCATGCTTTTCATAGTTTTATTTGAGACAGAAAAAAGCCATCACGGGCCTCATTCTTACGCCTCCCATCCTCGAAGAACGGTTGCTCTAGCTACACGGTTAACACCTAAGGTGAAGGCGCCCATTCGGAGATCACAGTTGTGAGTCTTGCACATTTCCTTGACATCTTTAAAACCTCTTGTCATGTATGTCTTCAACTCATCATTCACTTTTTTCTCATCCCACATAAAGCCTTGGATGTTCTAGCATTACATAATTTATCGAAAAAGTTGATTAGCTAACTGACTAATACGAGCTCTTGGAAGTTTAACATGTTCTTTTAGTGCATAACAGAGAAAACAACAGAACAAAAAAACACGTGGAGGTATTATACCTGGACCCACTCAAAGTAACTGACGGTGACACCACCCGAGTTAGCGTATATATCCGGTAGAATGGTAACTCCTTTCTTTGACAAAATCTGCAGAGGATTAGAGAATTAGTTAAGATGCTGCAGGTGTCTTGCGCGTCTCAAATAACTATTCCACTAGCTTATACGTCGCCTTTTAGCTTGCTTAGGACGCAGATCTTACCTCTACCTCGTGGAGGTAGAGAGGCTGCTTCCGAAGGATCCTCAACTCAAGTCCAACAAATCAAGGTAGTTATGCAAAGGAAAAAACGCCAAGCAACTAATAAGAAAAGGAAAGAATTATTGCACTGACCTCATCAGCTTCTGGATCAGTTGGATGGTTAGCAGCCTCAATAATATATTTAGCTTTAATTTCATTTGCGTTATCCCTAAAAAGAGAAGTTTAAAGATATCACAAATATGACACAAAAGGCTTCTCGATAACTAGTAATTCTATGCAAAATCATGAAACATACTTGTTGATTACTCCACCGAGGGCAGCTGGGATAAGAACATCACAGTCTTCTACCAGTATTGAATTTGCATCAATTGGATGTGCATCATGGAAACCTTTAACTCCACGAGTTTCCTTCACGTGTTTGAATAGGCTTTCTATGTCGATTCCCTTCTCATTCTTTATGGCACCTGTTATGTCACTTACTGCTACAACTTTCCCACCTTGCTCATGGATGAGTTTTGCAGCCCAGGAACCAACATTCCCGAATCCCTGAGATGAAGAAAACCGTTATTAAAATTTTCCTGCCAGTCCACAGATAACTAACAACAGAACTTTCTCAACCAACCTATCTGACAGCCTAGAAGTAGTCGTTATTTAAAACAAAAATGTGTGCTTTTGTTATGGACTTTATCCATGCTTGGATATCGAATCACCGTAGAAGAAAAGTGAACATTTTGACTGTGCTAACCTGTATAACAAAACGCTGACCAGCAATACTCTTGCCGTGCTCATTAAGCAGGGATTCTGTAGCAAAGAGAGCACCCCTTCCGGTAGCTGCATCTCTGCCTAGAGATCCACCGAGATCCTGTCATAAAGTATTATATTATACTCCTCCCTTAAGCTCAAATTAACAAATAATTCACCGAAACAGATAATGAAGTCATTTCCTCTACAAACTTTGTGCATAATCTAAACTAGGATATTTTCGGCATACTTACAATAGGTTTTCCAGTTACCACAGCAGGTGAATAACCATGAAATTTTGAGTACTCATCTAGAATCCATGCCATTGTCTGCATAAAGCAATTAACAGTCCAGTTAGACGAATGACATTTTTTTCCATCAACTGAAATGCTAAGCCCATGAAATAATTTTTCCACATACCTGAGGATTTGTTCCCATATCTGGTGCAGGAACATCGGTGTGAATTCCGATTAGGTCATGTATTTTTTGAGTAAATACTCGAGTAAGTCGTTCCAACTCAGAGATACTCAGGTCACTAGGACTACATCCTATGCCTCCTTTAGCCCCACCATATGGTATATTGGCAACCGCTGTCTTCCATGTCATTAGCTGTGCTAATGCATTCACCTCATCTGGATCAACCTACATAAAACACCAAAAAATGACCATAAATCATATGCTATATCAAACAACTATATATGCTGCTCGGAACCTCTAAAATGTCGTTGCACCAGTGTCAAATCCTCCAAAAAAGAGTAACTTTAGGACGACTTGACAGGCGAAGCTGCATCTTTAAGGATCCAGAGCAACATAGTCTACATGCTATTTGTGTTACAAACAGCATAATGAGTAATAATCTATCATAGACGAGAAAAACAACCTCTGGATGGTATCTGATTCCGCCTTTCATAGGCCCTCGTGCATTGTCGTGCTGTACCCTGAATCCAACAAAAGATGCCAATGTGCCATCATCCTTCGGTATAGTACACTCCACCTATAAGTTTTGCACAATTCAGTCTATTTTCTTTAATAAAACTGAAAAAAGACACACATACAAAAAATAAATAAAAAAATAAAAAATCAGTCTGCTAAGCACAATAATATAACCACCTAAAAAAACACAAGCCTGATTCTGAAAAATCCAAATCCAATAGAACTCTCAAAAGTTCAACTCAAACTCAGTAATGCTAAACACGAAAACCATAACCATGTTACTCGGACTGTTCAAAAAAGTCAACAGCCTCCAAAAGAACTGCATTTTAGAATAATCCAACATAGCTGCAGCAACATTTTTGAAGAATCCGAGCAACACAGAAAACCAGAACAAAACTCTGCTTAGTTCCCAAATTGCACACAAAAACTACAACTTTCAATCTTGTCATCAAAGCATAATTAGGCAAAACATGATCTTTAAACCATCTTCAAGATCCTAACACCCAAATCAAGGGAGGGGGGATCTTCAATTTCAAGAACCCCTTTTTTACACCCCAAACAAAAAAAGAACCCCTTTTTTACACCCCAAACAAAAAAAAGAACCCCTTTAGATCAATCTTTTTTCTTAAAAAAAAAAAACAGCAAAAAAGAACCCCCTTTTTGTACCCAAGCAGATCAAAAAAAAAAAGAACCCCTTTTTGCACCCAAAAAGATCAATTTTTTATCTTCTTGATGAATTCAGACAAAGAAAACAAAGTTACCTTAATTTCTCTGAAAGGGATTAGCAGACTTTGTTCCAACTTTGAGTCTAAACCAAGAAGCCTAGCTGCCAGCTTAAAATTTCTATTAGTTGCTGCTAAAGCATTCATGATTTCTCCAAAAAGGGTACCTAAAAATATCCAAAAATATCAAAATTAAGGAGAAAAAAATATCAAAGATCAAATTTTTAACAAGAAAAAAAAGGGTCAATCAAGAAGTATTTATACTTAGTTTTCAGCTGGATCTCAGTAAACATAAATATTACTATTTAATTTCCATGTGGAAACATAAATTAAATTTTCAAACAGTTGAGTCATCATAACGTCTTAATCCTTATCCATTTTTTTTCTTACCGAAAAAATTAATAATCAAGAAGTCAATAATCAGAGGCTGCAGCAAATTGATCAAGAAAAAATATTGAACATGGAGAATTATAATATAATTAGGCTAATATATATATAGTATAGTGTATAGTTTATAATACTCAATTTGTCAGCATGATTATCTGCCCACCGTCAACTATTAATTAAAAAAAGTAATACAACATGCACATTGAGTAATGACTCCTCTTCCATTTTTGCATTTTCGAGTCTTTTTCCTTTTTTCCTCTGCAATGATTGACTTTCTTTATTAGAAATACATTATCCGTGTAATTTAATTTGTTATAAAAAGAATGATATGTACACGGTCTTATTCTTGACTTGTTATAATATATTACTATTTGATATAACAATAACAATATCTATATATTTGGTCTGGGATCTAAAAAAATAAAAATAGGTATACGGTCTAGTTTCTATTTCTGATAAATTATTCATAAATATATTATTTTATTATGTGAATACTAATTAAATTAAGTTAGTTATAGTTATCTTCTAAAGAATTTGATTGTGTAAACTTTATTTATTTAAATTTTATAGATTGATGATGTATACTTTATAGAATTTTGAATCATATGTGTTCTTGCTATAGGCTTATAACATATTATTATTATGTTAACAAACCAAAAGAAAAAGGATTTTTAGTGACATACTCTAAAAAGTTATGGTTAATGTTACCTTTTCTATCTCACTTTATTAAGTGGTCTTTCTTTTTCTCGTTAGATGACTACAAAATAAGATGACGATTATTATTCGTAGTTTCTGATCAATTTATGTTAATATCAAAAATTTATTTTATCATGACTAAAAAGGAGAGAAGGAAAACTGATCGTTCATCCTACTTGAACCTTTGCTATATGAGTTATATAACTAATATTTGATCTTTTTTTGTATTATTATATTAGGTTTTTGATGAATAGATAAAGTTATCTATTATTGTATGGCAATTCAAATTTGAGTTTCTAAATGAACCCTACACTAATTGAGTCTACACAAATTTTAGGTGCAACTGGAAGCTAAATTTGACCCCAAAATAAAGGAGAAGCCATTTCAAACTTGAAGTTCTTTGTGCTCTTTCTTTAATTATCCCTTTTCTTATACTAATCTTATTATATTTATCCATACGTATGCTAATAGTGTAAAAAACTTGTATACTATATATACATTTTAACATATTAATGTGTTTTAGTACGTAACTTGTGTTATATTTTTTGCTATTTATGAACAATTATTATTTATAATTAGATAACCTGATAATATAAAAAAGTCTTTTAAATCATTAGTGTATAGAAATTAAAATGGATATATGTCATAATCATACCTACATAGGACAAGGAAAAAAAGCATGTCTTAAGGTAGAACTATACTAATATAATAGAAAGCATAAATAAAGGAATTAAGCATCACATATATTTTTGGAAAGTAGAAAAACATGTTTATGAACTATCAAATCATGAAAACAAGAAATTAACTAATTAATTTGAAAAAATAATAATCAAGACAACCTTAATGTACCTCAAAAAAGAAGAAGAGAAGCCAAATGAATTATGCACTAGATATATGCAATTACTCCTTTTAAGTTCTAAACTCCAATTTGTATCAATTTATATATCCATGAAAAAGAATAAACATAGAATCAGATTCAATATAATCCCATCACATTATTAATTCTATGAATGGATAGTGGCAAAAAATATTCACATCATTATATTATTTAATCATAAGATAATTACAACTTATAAATGTTAATTAGTAACGTGATAAAAATAATAATCCGATTAAATATAAGTTATAGTTTAAGTCGATCACTTCTTTTTTTGGGTTGGGGGTTGGGGTGGTGCCCTCTTGAAAATAAATTATTCTAAACAAGATGAAGCTACATATATACAATATTAACAACTGGTTCATACGAAGCCACTAACTTTTGCTTCTATATATCCTATATTCATATTTAGAAAATTCATTAATTATATACAGATATTTAATTGCGAATCTAGTAATTAATACAAGCTATAAATCCGATAATATTAACTAGCTAAGAAAATTCAGAACCTCATAAATTTGAACTCTCGATTCTACCTTTAAGGAGTGAAACTAGTGTTTAAGGTACAAATTTAACCGAACTCAATAATTTTCATCCGCCGTCTAACTTAATTATATTCTACATGAATATGAATATATGCTCGTGTGTTACATATGACGTATTGATACTATATTATATTTAAAAATAAACCAATAACATCAGCATCAGTACTATACTATAAAAATTAAATTCATAGAAGAATCTAGGGTTTCATCATCATATTCCCTTAACACCCAAAAAATAAAAATAAAATCATAAAGAGGGAAAAATAAAAAGAATAATATCCCTATCAAACGTGGAACCAAATATCCTTTTGTCCTCACGAATAACACTAATATTATGTGAATCCGATTCAATTCCCATATATGTTTCACTTTTTTCATAAATATTAGCTATACTTTGTTCATATAGAATTTTCCTTCATTATTAGTAATCTAGTCCAAAATAGTTAATTTCAGCTCTAATGAGCTTGTTGACATTATCGATCTCAAATATGAATTAAGGAGAAAGATTGTCGAAGGTCAATCAGAAGCTACGAACATCTTATCATTACACTGACGTTGTTATGATTGTTTTTATTGATATTGGTTGTTCTTATAACATGTTGGATTTAATATAACTATGTAAAATTTTTACCATATCAGATCGTATAAATTAAAAATTTACTATAGCTAAGTAATTTCATGAGGATGAGCATGCATGTTAATCAACCATGTTAACGATAAACTAAACAATTAATATATGAATTTAATCATCCCCAACAAATAACAAGCAAAAAAAAAAGAAAAAATTACCTTAAAAAAATTCGAGCTTGAAATTGATTTGAGAGTTCTTGTTTTCCAACCTCACAAAATTGCTTGTAATCACAAATTCACAAAAAAAATAATTATAAAACCTAAGGTACCAAATATAAATAGCTATTACAATTGGAAAAAAGAAAACAAATCTCAATTCTAACCAAGAAAGGAACAAATAAAAAAAGGAAAATCCTTATTCGAAAAGGAAAATAATTATGGAACGTAAAAGTATATCACGAAAGCAACCTAAATATCTATCCCTTCTTAGAAATAAATAATAAACAAATAGTTACTACAACAACAAAAAAACAAAAAAAAAGAAGATTTTTAGCGAAGGAAAATTTGGTCGGTAAAAGTCTTAATCGAATCGTTAATTGTTGGAATATTTTTTCGTCACTATAAATATATTTATAACGAATGAATTCATCTATCTTCGTTAAAAAATGGTTAAAAGTTGAGTTTTAATTTTTAATTTTATTTTTTTGTGCACCTATTGTACGTACACATTGCTTTAAAAATACACCATTAATAAGGAAGAAGTGTCCCTTGAACAGAATATAGTAAGTATTGGAGAGTGTTTATTTTTTAATTTCTTCTTTTAACTCCTTTTTAGTTTTATAGTAACTTTTATGCAAATGAAGGTCAAAAAGTAGAGGAAAAAAAATAATATGCAATAAGAGTGGTTCTCGTTCGAAAAAAGATTTTATATTAGATCTTTTGCATATAGTTTTATCTTGCATTTCTGTAATAGGCCTATTGAATCAGTGATTTTCCAGGGGCGGGAGATAGAAGCACAACTACGATTTCAACCGAATTTAATAGTTTTTTGCGTATATAGTTGTTAAGAAATTTATTAAATATGTATAAAATAATAAGTTTAAAATTCAATTATTAACGCTTGAAATAATCATTTTAAAATTCAGAACACATAAAATTAAAATTTTGACTCAGCCTGTAAACCCAACAATAGCTTCTACTTGAACAAAGGCTTTCTTTTTATGTGGTAGAAAACAAAATCTAACATTAATCACCCACCTCAATAATGTGAAGAAAGTATTATATTTGGAAATTTGGTGCACATTTATGTAAGTGTTAGATAGTAAAACAAAAACATATGTTTTAGGCCAATCAGAAGATGGGGAAGTGACAAGAGATGAAAAAGATAGTTCCAATGGGAAGGGAATCTTGAGATGGAAATCCTCCTCAGAATCTATTAGATTCCATAAAACAGCACATTATCCAATGAAGATTCCTTTTTCCATTGGTTTTGGAGGTTGATTTTGTGCTACTCTAATGTTTTTTTTATCAGTTGATAGTAACCCACATCTAAAGTAGAATTTATTCAGGATTTGGGACAAGTAATGTGGAATGATGAAATAGAGAGGCTATCCCTCTAGATAGAAAAAAATGCATTTACAAGAAAAAAAAGACTTTTTCAAAAAGCCTTCGCCCGCCTATTTAATGGGGCTATTAGAGAAGCTGCTTCGTTCCTTGACTTCTTTTCTCAATCAAGCTTCCTTGTTCCTTAGTGTAGTCTCGGTCCATAGTTTAAGACTCCGTTCCTTATAGCCTAGTCTATATCCACAGCTGACGTGACTCCGTACCGACGCCTTTCCCGTATACGGCTAAGTGACTTCATAACCTCAACCTACTTTTTTGCTTACTGTAGCATAGGCTCTCACTCTACCTAGACCCCATTTGTTGAACTATACTGGATATGTTGCTTTGCACACATCTTGACAATTGAACCTATACCTACCATCTCCTAACACAGGTGTAGAGTAATCTGTCCACCAAGGTTTATGCAACTGAAAAAAATCATCTATCTTTTTTGTGAATCCGTTGGAATTTGAACCTGAAATAACATGATTCTCCTTCCACTTGATTGACCATTATAGGCCACAACCTCGGGTGCTTTAGGGAACTAATTAAATGTAAAATGCAATTTAGGGACTAGCAACTTATATTTCAATCTTGCTGGTTAAAGATGAATATGAACAAGTTGTAGAACATATAAAAATTTTGATTGTGAAAATTTACATTCAGAAACTATTATAGACTATACTATAAGAAACATGACTAAAAGTTAACAGTGAGCAAATTTACAGACAGAAAAAGTGGCATCTTCAGTAAGTGATCACTCTGTTGCAGATGCTTTAGGTAAGATCAACTTGTAACTTGATTGACATGTATAACAGTGTAAGAATGGCACCTTGTGGAAATGGAGCATATCTAGCAACATTGGATCCGACCCACACGGCTATAACCACCAACGCGACTACGCTACTGCTGGTTTTGCCACAAAGCCAACTTGCAAATGAAAGGCATAATGTAAGTAGAACACCACCTCTGCCTCCCAAAATCCATGCAACTAGGTAACCAATCTTGTATCCGGAGTCCAGCTTTCGATCAAGCAAGGCCATGAGGCTACTAAATGTCAAAGATAGACGAATACCTATGGTGTACATTAGGAATAAAGAGAGGAAGGCAGATCTGAGCACTTCCGCGAATGGACCTCTTTCTTCATCTAGAGTTTCTTCTTCAGACTCCTCGACTTCATCATAATAAGACGAGAAGTTTTCCCCTGTATGATACCTTTCCCAGTATCTCTCTCTTTGCATTTTTCGTCTGAGATCAGCCCACCTATAGGTCCTTATGCCATCGTCATATTCAAAGTCGTATTCCCAATATCCCCCCGAAGGCCTGTCAGTATAATCCTGATGTCGAAGCACCTGATCATACTGATTTCTTGATGATTCATTAGATAATACCTGACAAAGCCAGACTCAGCCTTTATTACACAAAAACTGTCATGAAAGCAAAAGTATTAACATTTGAGACAGCTAGCAGTGTCAAGTTCAAAAAATATATAGTTAAGAGAAAAAAATACAATGTTAAGTTTAATGCATAGATGCAAATGCCATATTTTTTAAACAAGTTGTATCTAGGAAAACACGTGTAACTTTTATTTTTACAACCAACTATTCTATAAGGGTTGTTCTTAAAAAATATATGTATAAATCATGTAGCAATAATAGTAAGCAACAGTTTATCCGCTAGGTGGCCTCTAACATTAGTTTGCACTCCATTTTAGGAAAAAGAGTTAACAGAGTATCGACCTTTGAGACCAATTCAATTTCCAGATATTTTCTTCCATATCCAAGAAATGAAAACGCAATATGACAGAGAAATATAAAAAAATAGTTGATCTGTGATCATTTCAGTGTTGTCAAAGGCGGGCTTAAGCCATGGCCCATGAAGTGAGGCACAAAACATGTTGAGCATTTCGCCTCACTTAGCGGGTGCTTCAGTGTCATTTTAACTTTTAAGTCTCTATGACATATTTTTCCTCTGTCAATGAGCTAATCCTGAAGAGGCGACAATAAACATTTGATAATTCGCTTTCTCATAATTTCTTTGTCCATATATTTATAATTATTAATCTTGGACTTTTCAGACATATTTGTATTTTTCTCCATTTGCGACTTTCTTTATTAAAGCACACACTTTAATTGAGTTTTGCGCTTAAAGCCCCAATGGACCTTAGGCCTTTTTTACACTTTTTGCCTTTGATAACAGTATCTGCAATAGCTCACTATTTTGTGATAAACGGGTAACTGAAGCTATTACTTTGCCTGCAATGTAATAGATACAAACTTCTTCCTTTTAAGCTATTTCTTAGGGTGCTTGTGATACCTAGTATCAGGAAAACTTTTAGAAACTATTGTGAGATACTATATTAACATGAATTGCTACATCAATCCCCTGCAGCGTTCCAAAGTTGATCATATCAGCATAGAGAATAGAAGTTACAGAACGAGTGGCTGGAAATTGTCAGTTTTAAAACAGAGACATGACTATGTACAATTCAAATTATGTATCTGTCTCTCGGGGTGTGTATGTGTGTGTAAGAGAGAGAGAGAGAGAGAGGGGAGGGAAGGAAGAAGAGCATTACAGAAATATGTATAAACGGGAATGCTATGTAAGAATATTAGTATAAAAGATACCTCCACTTCCATTTTTCCCCTCTCCTACTCACCCCGTCCCCAGGCAAAGGTGCCAACCCACCTTTCTCACTCTCAAGAGGGTTTAAATGACAGTGTCAAAATACACAATAGCTTAAATATGAATTCTAAGTTCAATAAATAAGAGATAAATATACCGAAAGCCAAGCCAAGAAGGAGTGACTCACATCATATGCATGATGGATTTTCTTGAAAACCTCATCAGCTCCTGAATCCTTGCTAACATCAGGATGATACTGCATTTATGATGTACGAACAATTATTTTGAGAATGAGAGTCAGTAACTTTTGAACGGGAAATTGATAGTATAAGACAAAGCTTTTCAAAAAAAGAAGATCACATATACAGGAAAGGGAACAGGGATTTCTTTACATCATTCGGAAAAAAACATGCACGCTACCTTACCTGGAAAAGTTCCAATCTTTTAGAGAAGAACATTGTACTTGAGAACAGCATTGAAATGTAACCATACAAGAAGGCAATCCTTTTGTAAGCCAACAGAAGTTCAAGACAATAGAGCCAACCGTATTGACAACGGACATGATATATAATTATTCATGCCTTTTTATCCTGAACAAAAGAATTCCATAGCTCCGCATTCTTAAAAAGATATTTTGGAAGATAAGCAAGACAAAGCAACAACCACTATAACCTCATAGGACTGTTTATCAATGGCAAACTCTGTTCGGAAGGAGGAGAAAGAGGAAGGCATTGGTTGAGGTGATATATTGTTCTTCTCCTCCTCTTGTTTGTATGACAGGTCAGGAAGTAACTGAAATATATCCTACTTTCTATCTCATTCCATATTATATGTGAAACCTTCACGTTGTTTATTACTCCCTCCGTCCCAATTAAGTGTCTTACTTTCCTTTTTGGTTTGTCACAAAAAGAGTGTCTCTTTCAATATTAGAAAGTTTTTTCAATTCCGACATTCTACATGGTAAGTTTAAGACCCCAAGAATTTAAGGACTACACACATCTTTAATTTAAGACCACAAGATTCAAAAGTCTTCCTTTGTTTCTTAAACTCCGTGCCTAGTCAAACTAAGACACTTAAATTGAGACAGAGGGCATACCACATTTCTGCTTCAGAAGTTTTTCATAATGATAATGCTTACCCAATTAAAGTGTGAAGCACTTCATCTGGAATTCTCACTCACGGTTGCCTTAAATAATTCTCAGTTACAATCTTTTCTAAAAAGAAGAACTAAAATGATACATCAATTACATTAATATTATTTTCATTATTTCGTTCGGTAACTAATCAGTATTGTCAAACAACAAAGGCAATTAAATAAAGCAACAAATATTGCTAGTCAGATATCCAAAAGTCAAAGGTTCAATTGTGTTATAATATCCAATAACCGCCTAAAATGCTTTCTTCTTTCCTTCTCCTTGTATATTTCTACGGAACATCTATGCCAAAAGGGTATGGTGGTACCTTGAGAGCAAGAAGACGATAGGCCTTTTTTATATCAACAGAAGAAGCATTGTGTGGAACACCAAGCACACTATAGTGGCTCTGCTGCCCGCCACCAATAGCAGATGCTGAAACTTGGGTACGAGGGTGAAAAATACCTATGCGCTTGTTAGGCCACGCCCATGGTCCAAATGATAAGTTCTGGTTGGAGCTACCACCTTTATCAATGGAAGTGGGAGCCAAAAAGAGATAGGTCTGCATGTTATAAACTGCTCTTATTTAATCTTCCATCCCTACCTTGAGTTGCGTTACCTGTGGGAATGTAAAAATACAAAATACTCAATAAAAGAACACTTCTATGAGCATCGTATTGGATAAATTGTTTACATCATATTTCCTTACAAATATTCATTCTTTATCTTACAACTAGCATAAGGGTGTGTTAAGAATGCTTGTGAGATTCACAAAGTGATCATTTTTAGCATCTCGGGCAAAAATCCTCAGCTAAGGCTTACAGGTTCAACTGAACCAAGTAGTTTTGGTTCAAATCCTGTATTTGTCTCAAAAATCCACAGAATACGTAAACATTATTAATTTAGAACCCAATAACTTCAAAGAACTACAACAACAACAACAACATATCCAGTGTAATCCCACAAGTGGTATCTTGGTAGTGTAAGGGTATGCAGACCTTACCCCTGCCTCGTGGAGGTAGAGAAAAGAACTAGAATCCCGAATGCATAAAAATCAAATCTTGGCTCCGCCTCTGCTACCACATATCTAAGAAACAGTAATCATTCTTCTAATCCCCATTTCAAGATAAACATAGACAGCAAATTCAAATTGCCATTATAAAACCTAAAGGTCGTCATTTGTAATACTCAAACTGTATAATTCAGTAGCAATTACAAGAAAGATGATGACTTTAACACAATTAACCAAAAAAATTACAGAAAAACACAACTAAATTACAGTAAAAATTAATAGGCAAATACCCAAATAAGTTTCAGACCCATAAATAAAGATACACAGCATAATCAAAAATCAAATTCATAAAAGAGGAAAATAGAAAAAATAGCATAAATTACCAGTTGAAATCTCAATCAGGTGAAAATTGAGAGATTAAAGAAACCCCAAAAGAGAAGAGACAGAACAGTAGTCCGATGAGCTAGATGAAAAAATTTCTTCTTTGGTCATAATAGAAAAAATAATTTTAAAAAGATAAAATAAATAAATTAGAGCGATTTTTTTTTGTTTTTTTCTCCTTTTATTTATTGGAAAAAAAACATATATTACTATCTTACAATATTACAAACAAAAAGCATAAGATATGGGATAGAATTGGAAGGGTAAGTAGTAAAATATGATTATTAACTTGTAAGTAGGATCAAGAGGTATTGTATTCAAGTCGACATGAAAAAAATCTTATTTGGAGGGTCAAGAAAAAATAGTTAGGTGGCTCCAATCAGGAAGGAAATCAAGAGGAAAAAAATAATAATAAGCAAGTGCAAGATGAAAGGGTACATGTAGCCTTTATGTCCACATTCTTTTGAGTTAACGAGGCACAATAAATTTGACGTCAATTATAAACGAGAGAATTCACTTTAGATAATCATATTTATGTTATGTAGCTTGTGAAGTGGCTGAAAGTGGATCTTTTTGAATATATAATGCAGGTTGAGAGTAAAGTTACACAAAAAAAAAAGATGTTTAATAAAAAACTACTTTTACATTCGATTTAGTATTTTTTATTGAGAATTCTTCATTTTCTTTCGTGTGAATTTTTCAAAGACGAATTCAAAACTTGTGGAAACTTATACTCAACTGTTTCTTTTATTTCTTAACTTGATCATTGAATTTCTTCCTGAATAATATATTTTTATGCTCTAAAAGTAGACTTAAGAAGAGTCTAGAGATTTTTGTGTTTGTGTGATGGCTATATATGCATTGAATGATAATTAGTTTGACAAGTATAAGATTGTGCTTTCAAAGTTCCAATTCAATGTCTATCATATCCTACACTTGCATAGTCAAACATTGTGATAAGAATTTTTTAAATAATAATAATTACGTCTTAGTGTCAAACAAATTAACATCAATTATCTAATATTTTATTACATATTATTGTTTATGTAATCAGTCCGAAGTCCAAATAGAAAATAGACATCACAATAGGTGTGTTATTAGAATAAAACTCATCAAATTATGACGACTTAAAAGTAAATAAATATAACAAGATATACTCTATTTATTTCACTTATATAACAATAACGAGAGTATAATTGTCCCAAATTATTAATGAAATTTAAATATTACTAATTTCGCATTTTTTTTATCCTTTTCTAAAAGAGAAATAAATACAATAAAGTAATGACATTTATTTTTTTCCCTTTTTAAAACTCACAATTTTAATTTAAGGAGAAAAAATAATAATTACTATTTCTAGCCCTTCTTGTTTTTTTATTTTTTCCTAATAATACTCCCTAAAACATGAACTAATTTCCCTTTAAATTTTGTTTTTTCTCCCTTTTTCTCCCTCTTTCCTGTCTCTAACAAGTCTCCAAACAAACCAAAACAAGAAAAGACACTAACATAAGAAACATCTTCATATCAATCCATTGAAACCTACCAAATCTTGCAAAAATTTCAGCATAAAAAGTGAATAATCAAGAAGAAATTCAATTTTTTAAAAAGAAAAAATGGTGTTCAGTAGTCCAATAATTGTTGGTGTGGCTAATGTATCTGCAGATTTGTGTCAATACATAGCTTGTAATCCAGAAAGACTCAGCAGTGATGAAGTCCTTTATCTTCTTTTTTGTTTTCCATGTCAACAATTTAGGAGATTTGCTCTTTGTTTATGGACTTTTTTTTGCTTCCCTTTACCAAACCCTTATCTATCATTTCCCTCTTTTTCATCATCATCTTCTTTGTCTTCAGATTCTGATTTGGATCTTGAAGATTCACATCCACATGCCTATTGATGTCTAGTTTTTAGTCAAAGTTATAGAGTAGTTTCAATTTTTGTTTATTTTTACCTGTTCAGAACAAAAACATGTAATTTTGATGGTTTGATTGTTAATTTGTTGGAGTTCTTGGTTGATTGTAATGGTAAAAAGGCCTTAAGGCTGATTTTGGTAGCTTTATTTGGTTGAAGATTTCAACTTTGTGGATCTTTTTGTGAATACTCCACATGCGAAGTTTTAATTTTTTGTTCAGATTAATGGTTTGGTTGTTTTTGTTGTAGTTCTTGGTTGGTTGTAATGGGAAAATGTCCTTTAGGCTGATTTTGGTGTCTTTATTTGGTTAAAGATTGCAACTTTGGATCTTTTTGTGAATTCCCACATGCCAAGTTTCAGTTTTTTGTTCAGATTGATGGTTTGGTTGTTATTTTGCTGGAGTTCTTCATTGGTTGTATGGGGAGAAGGCCTTTAGGCAGATTTTGGTATCTTTAATTGGTTATAGATTTCAACTTTGGATCTTTTTGTGAATGCCCTCATACCAAGTTTCAATTTTTTGTTCAGGTTAATTTGGATCTTGAAGATTCATATCCACATGCCAACTAATAGTTCTAGGTTCGTTTGTTTTGGTTACCAAGAAAAAAAAAATGTGTGGTTTGATTGTTAGTTTGTTGCAGTTCTTCATTGATTATATGAAAAAGACGAAAAAAGACCATAAGGCTGATTTTAGTAGCTTTAACTGGTTAAAGATTACATTTTTGGATCTTTTTGTGAATACTCACATGCCAAGTATCAATATTTGTTCATCTTGTTCTTCTTGGTGCTCAGATTCTGATTTGGATCTTGAAGATTCACAGCCACATGCCAATTGATGCCTAATAGTAATATTTTTTCATTTTCCTATCATGAAATACTTTTGATAGTCTGATTGTTATCTGCTGTGTTTATACTTTTCTTGAGCCGAGGGTCTATCAATAACAACCTCTACATGAACAAGGTAGAGGTAAGATTTATGTACGCACTATTCTCACCAGACCCCACTTGTGGGATAACAATGGATATGTTATTGTTGCTGTGAATGATAGTCTGATTGTTATTTTGTTGTAGTTAAGTTTTCCAGATTGATTATGATATATCAATTGGTTACATATTCTATTTTTGGTTCTTCTTTGTCAGTGAGAGGATTAACTTTTGGTTGGTGAATTTGAGGATTGTGTTGTTGCTTTTGCTGCTTGAGTTCTGGTTGTTAATCTTATGGGCATATTTTGGGAATCAATAACAATGGTTTAAACGTGGAAACACTGGAAACAATATATTGGCTGGATTACCTCTTCTATACTGTGGATAAAAAATAGGTGGCTGTTTGGATTCTTCATAAATGTCGATAGGTGTGTCGTAGGACCCTCCAAAAGTAAGGCATGGTTGGAGAATCCAACATGGTGCTGCGATATTTTAGGAGAGTTTGAACAAAATAGATTTTGAATCCTCTTACTAGGAATTATTCTTCATGTCAATTTGTCATTTTCAAGGACCACTTGGTTGATAGTTATATTCTTGATATTATCCCTTCAATTTTCAACTCAAGCACATATTTGAGGTATCAAAGTATAACTTTCTTAGCTATCTATGAACATGCTTTAATTGGCTTTAGTATTCATAAGTTAATGCCAGGAATTACACTTATTGAGGTACCTATATGTCTTCTCTAGTAGTTTCCTCGTTGCATTCTCTTATCAGTAGTATTATTAGTATTATCGTATTCTTCGATTTTATGATTTTATTATTGCCTATTGTTTTTGTTATTTCGCTTGTCGTACTTTTTGTGGTTGCTATTATTCTTTTCTCCATTATTTTCTATATCACTTGAGTTGAGTGTCTATTGGCAACAACCTCTCTACCTAGACAAGGTAGGGGTAAGACCGCGTACACACCACCCCATCTAGACCTCACTTATGAGATCACATTGGTATTTTGTTATACATTTATGACTAATAACTACACTAGTTTGCTTCTCTACCACGCAAAGTTAGGGATAAGGTTTGCATATATGTTATTCTTTTCGGGACTACATTGGATATGTTGTTGTTGTTTACTAAGCTAGCTGCCATTTAAATTTTCCATTTTGCATGATGTCCTTTATTCCTGTGAAATCTATGTTGCACGAACTTTCCAAAAATGCTGTTAGGTTTATGTCAAATTCTTCAAAAGCAATGCATTGTTTGAGGATTCTATACGAGTGTGATGTTATATTTGGAGAATCTGAACAACATTCGAAACCAGCTTCATATGTTTGGTTCTTTAGTTCTTATCCAACTTGATTAGAACTGACATAGCAGTGTCATATCAATTCAGATTTCAGGCATAGTTTGTCTGCATCTCTCTGTTTTCCAGTAACTTTGATTGCCCGGACTCTTAAAAAGTGTTGTCATGTGCGTGTTGGATCCTTCAAAAATAATACATTTTTGGAGGATCTGATACATGTGCAAGAGTCCGAGGCTCCGAACAATACTTAGTAGTCTTTAAGGTGCCAAAGCTCTGATAAATCTGCTAATTTGTTTTACAATACTTTACACCAGCATCCATTCTCCATTGTTTTTCATATTTCAATGCTTGTTTCTTCTTGGTTGCAGTTCTGAGATAGCATAATACATAAACATATACTCAATTGGCAAACAAATACTTCAATTTTAAGTATGCATATCTAAACATCTCAACTCGTTTCTACTGTGTTACAAAATGATTACTTATTTACTTTTAAAATTTATGTGTCACGTAAGCATAAGTGTGCATGAGACAGAATTATGTTAATATTATTTAAGTGTCCATATAGAAAATAAAAAGAATAACCAAATAATAAAGTGAACCTCCCCTAGCCTTGGGCCATAATTTGTTAAGACATACCCTTGACAGCAAAGAAAATTATCCACACAGCTCAATACACCTTTGCTCCACCCAATAACTCCAATATTTTAATTCATAATAAAAAGAAAAACATTCAAATGTTACCCTCTCGTATATCATTTTAGTATTTTTTTTATTTTCAATCCGATATTTGATATATGTGATGGAGCCTAATTAAATTTAAATTCATATAAAAAAATATCATATTGTGGGGTAAATCATCTCTGCCGAGACTTTTAATTAAGTGGGAAGGTACTGGCCACTTCATCGCAACTCTTACGATGAGAAATTAAAGTAGAATATTCAAAATACTAAAAGTTATATTATAAATTTGAAAACATTTCATCTTTTTCCCTTTATTTTTTGATTTTGTAGCCATAAAAATAAAAAAACTATATATTTAATTTCTTTATAATTAATGATTATCAAGTGAACCCCACAAATGAGCCAATGTATCGTTGGCTACAGCTGTATGACATACCAAAGACAATCAGCCACCCTGTCAGCTAACGGGCAGCTTCCCGGGCAGCATATAATCCTCAAAAAATTCAGTTCAAAATAATTTGCCCAATCTTGATCGATCGATTAAAAATAATTACACTAATTAGATAAATAAAAAATATACAAATTTTATGTATATTGTTTTAAATATGTAAATGATATATTTTTTTAATTATTATTTTGATGAGCGAATATATCATATGAAAATTTTAAATTTTTTGAGGCATATAATGTAGTTGGACTAACGGTCTCTTCGGGCAGCACTGCCCGTAATATTATACACACATCATTTTGTCTATAAATTTTTGCTTTTTCCCGTGTTTCAACAATTAGTCATAAATTTTGCAACAATGGAGGCAATGAAGATGAATGTTTTGTTGGTGGTCGTGTTGGTGGTCTTGTCCGAAATTCAAAATGTAGTTGCAGCGGATGCGCCTGCTCCTGCTCCAGCCTCGGATGCTACCCTATTCGTACCAACCATTTCCGCCTCTCTTGTAGCTCTTGCATTTGGAATTCTCTTCTGATTGAACTAGCTTGTGTGGACGTCGACTAATGAAGTGTAGTTCTTTATTTAGTCACACTATATGTGATTTGTGTAGATTTATTTATAATTATTATTTTTGTTATTTCAACTCAATGTGTTAGATCATTGAGATGAGGAGTTTGAGGTTCATTTGTTTGTATTATTATATATTTATATATCATTGTGATGTTTTCACCTTGCACATATATACTCATGTTCTTGATATTATAATGAATTTATAATATGTGATTTTCTACTCTTTAATTTCTCCTTTTCCATCAAACAAAAGCAATATTGCAACCTTGTGGAGTGAAAATTAGTGTTTTTTCTCCACACAAATAAGAGTTGGGATGACTCATTTTTTCCATAAATTAAATAAAACATTATGAAGTAGCATTATGCAACAACACTATAATACAAAAAAGAGGAAAAAGATGATTCAAATTTCCAAGGTTTTTTGTGAGCTCAAAAGATAATTACATGTAAATATATCATAAGAAGTAGAATAATTATTAATCAGAAAAGAAAAACAAATAATTTGTGATAAAAAATTAAAATTATGCTTATAAATTAATTATTTTTTAAAAAAATGGGACTATTATTGGAAAGCAATTTGGATATTGCATTCTTCTAAACCGCACATTTTGTCGGTGTAAGTAGTTGTGGGAGTCTACTGAAATCTCAATATACACCCTCACAAAAATAAAGAATAAAATCGATATACAGTTTAACTTTTTCTAAATTCCACTTATCGAAATACATCGAGTGTTATTGTTGTATCTTAGGATGAAAAGGAGATAGTGAACTTGGAATATCTCCTGTGAATTTTATTTTTCAATAAAAATAATATATTTTAATCTTATTAAACATGAGAAAATTGAGAATTCATACCAAACACACTTGCAAAATTGAGGTGAATTAGATAGATACCCGATTTCGAAATCACTATATAAGCCATGTTCATAGTGCAAACACACTCTCAAGTCCTTAATCATTTCGCATGAGGTGTTTGAAGTTTTATATATCAACATTTCAATCTTTTTAACTGAAGTTCAGATATTTTTACGTGAATTTCATGCACATATGACTAAAGTTCAACCATTTTACTTGAACTTCAATTATAGGTAACTTTTAAATATTTTTATACTTGAAGTTACATTTTTATCAAGCTAACTCCAAACACCACATATCTAAACTAGTCCCAATATGAACAAACATGCAAAAGTTTATAAAAAAATGTGTACATGTTAAATAGCGATGTCCAAATAACATCCCATCTTTTCATATTCTTCTATTGGGCCCAAAATTCAGTCCATATAGGTAATGTAGTTGGGCCAACCCAATTGTTGGATTTTACTCTATGAAACCCTAAACCCTCTCCATAAAATCATCATATTGTACTCATAATTCAGCAGCAACAGTATCACAATACTTCACCAATTCTTCTTCTTGTTCTTATGTAATTTGTAGCATTTTATGCGCTAATTATTTTTACCAATTGCCTCTTTGAGTAGCCATATGGACAAATTTTAGTTTCATACTTTGGCTTAGTTAGGAGGCAGAAACTAAATCTTTTGATGCTTTCAATTTAGGCCTTTTGAAAGAACTCTTTTTTGTTCTTCTTCATCAATTGTCCTTCAAGCATCTTTTGGACACCCACTTCTTCAAATCTTCTAAAAAAGTTTTCAAAAAAATAATAATTATGGTGTTTTTAAAATCCAAAAGGGTATTAGAATTGATTATTAGTTTTTAGTTTTTGACTCAAAGATTCAATCTTTGGTTCTTCATGTAATTTTTTTTTTTTTAAAAAAAAAAATCCAACGAGGGTGGTGTTGATAAAATCCAAAAGGGTATATGAATTGAGTGTTAGTTATTAATTTTTGCCTCAAAAGACTCAAATCTTTGGAACTTTTTCACTGTGTTCTTCTTTATCAATTGTTAAAAGTCTTCTCTATATATTTGTACAAAAAAACTTTTAATGAAGATGTTTGTGAAATCCAAAAGGGTATATAAATTGATTGTTATTTATTAATTTTTGCCTCAAGAATTCCCTAATGAATTATTGAAAAATTCATTAGGTTCAGACAGGGGCATATAGTAATATTTTGAGGATTAAATCTTGAACTGAAAAGTTTAAAGATTTGTTCTTTAATGAATTTAAGTTTGAGAGGTTTGAATTGTTTCCTTCCTCTCATATGTTCCTTTTCAATAGGTTCTTTCAAACATTCAATTAATTTAAAGATTGGATCTTTAAATTAATATTTGTTGAGTTTACATTAATGTTTTGATTTGATGAGGCAGATGATGATTTATTATTATTTCGACTGATCAAACTTTGATGATCCAAAATTCGAGCTTTTTAAAACTGATGCCTCCAATTTTTATAATTCTTTAGGAACTAAGATTTAGTTTACTTAATTTGATGTAAGTATCGAGTATATCTTAGCCTTTATTTTTCCTAAAGCTAATTAAAATGATATTTATATAAATATTGAGTGCGGTTAAATATTTAACGACTCAGAGAGCTTTGGTCTAATCAAGCTAAGTATATAATTGAGGCAGATGATGAATTATTATTATTTGGACTGATCAAACTGTGATGATCCAAAATTCGAGCTTTTTAAAACTGATGCCTCCAATTGCCTTATATTAGCTTATCCGATTAGGATAACCTACAACTGCTATAATGTCTATTGGGTGGGTGCCTGCTCACTATATGTGAATATTTTATGTGTGTTGTTAAATTTCCACTATCGAATTAAACCACATGCTCCATCGCTTGTGTAGAGGAATTTCATTTTTGCGAACGTACTTATCAGGCAGGATACTTAACGCGTTAGCTATAGCACTACACGGGTCGATACGCACAGCGCCTAGTATCCATCGTTTACGGCTATGACTATGACTATGGAGTATCTAATCCCATTCGCTTCCTAGCTTTCGTCTGCCCAGCAGAGTGCTTTCGCCGTTGGTGTTCTTTCCGATCTCTATGCATTTCACCGCTCCACCGGAAATTCCCTCTGCCCCTACCGTACTCCAGCTTAGTAATAGCCTTCAAACTACCAGGACATACTACAGGACAAAGAGAACTATTTTAATAATATGACTAATGCAACTATTTTCACTAGAGAGAAAAAGAAGAAAAACTTATTTTAGTATAACTACTATAACTAAATGGGGCTTTCTATATTAGCTGTATATGATTGTCAACTATTGAACCTATCAATTCAAATGTACCAAACTTGGGAACAAACTGGTTCAAAAAAGAGTAATACTTTCTAAGTTTACTTTTAATAAGTGGATAAGTTAAAAATACACTTACATGATACTTACCTTTTATCGTATAAATAACACTACAACATGTTCAATTCAAAAGACATTGAGCCACACGAAATGTAAACAACATTAGGCAAACTATGTATGACAAGATTAACTCAAAAGACATTGAGGATTATCTGTGTTAATTACCACCCTTTAAACCAAATGAATTTAGTCATTTCGAAAGACATTCTCAACTTGTGTTATTACAGCATTATTATATCCCTATTTTTTTGTGATATTACAACATAATATCTTAGTTTTTGAAGCTAGAGACTCGGTACAGTTAATTTTCTAAGTTTTACTTAAGTTGTTACCTATAAACATTGAATATGATTAAATTTATAATTGACTTAGTGGAGCTTTGATCAAGCTAAATTATTGTAGGGAAATAATTTAATTGGTAGGTCACAAGTCAATATTCAAATAAATATCATTTTATACTGAATTTGTTTGACTAGTTCAATCAGTCCCTTTCTTTACTTCTACTGAATTAATAATAAAAATAAAATATCTACCCAACTGGTTTGAAACTTCTTAATTTAAATCAGTTTATCCTTAATATTGGTTTTTTCAGTCTCTACTAATAGCAACAATTGTTTACTAGTTATACTTTATATAACTTGGACGGTCAGGATATATAACTTAAATTTCGTTTATACAAGGCAAAGTGCAAAAAACATACAAAAACACACATGAAATTCAACACAAAATTTAACATTCATGGAATAATATTGCATTTATCTTAACCATACACCAAATTTTTCATAATAGAAGACTTCACTATAAGCTCTGTAGAATCTTGGAATTATATATGTACAACATTATAATAAAAATCCTATATTTATGTACTGGCGTATTAACCGACACTTATTCTCCAGATACCGTCATTGCTTCTTCTCTGTAAAAAAGAAGTTCACCATCCGTGGACCGAGCATTTAAAGAGCATCATAGTAACCTCCAACAGTAATGTGTGCTCTTGTAACTGGAACTCCTCTCACTGCTGAAATTGCTTCATTCAATCTTGTTGCATGTTGAACTACTTGCTTAATCCTCTGCAAAAAACAGGTTTTTTAGACCGGGTTCACTAAATATTAGCAACAACAACAATAACATACCTAGTGACTTGGAACAATCATAGTACGATGATAACACCTGATTAGCAAAAAAAATCATGCCCCTCCCTGAAGGGCCTTGAGATGTAGAGGGGCTGTTTTTGATCTACTAAATATTAGTTTTAGAAAAGAAGTATCAAGAGTAAGGAAATGATAAGAATGTATACGCCTGATTCTTTTTCATAGATCGATCACGAATAGGAAGTAGAATCGTATTTGTGAGTTGTTTTTTCAAGGGTTGGGGTTAGGAGGTGTGCTAGAACCCCTTCCTGACCTAAATCTGCCTTCGGGATCGAGGTCAGGAGGTGAAGGGGAACCACTCCCACCTTCTAGTCCATAGCTGCCCGATAGATAGACTATTAGATTGAATCGAAAGTCTACCAACACATAAAGGTTCTAATTTAAGTGAGAGCCCAAACAAGTAAGGCAAGAAGATCTTGATTGAAAGCTCCACTATTCTAAATAGTGAGAGAATGAAATTCAATCAAATCAATCGAGAATCTCATCCTATGTTAGGTGTGCTAACCAAATAGAATAAAAGGTTTGATTCCTATCATAGCCAGAGGTGTAAGGTTCAAGTCTCTCAAGACACCTATTTGGGTTCAGGACTTTTGCTTACTCTAAAAACAACTTAAAAATGTGCAAACTTATCTAAAAGCTTAAACGATTAGAAAACATTCTATAATAAAAACCAAGATAATAAATTTAATTGAAAAATATGCCAAACCTTATCATCAGTAAAGATTTGGAACCTAATCTTCTGATTCTGCTTATGTTTTTGGTGATTACCAATGAATATGATGCAAATAGTAGCAGCAGCAGCAACACCAAAAGAACAAATAGCACCAATACCATTTAAACTCTTGTTCAACAAGTTCAATCCACTATTACCATTTTCTTCAGTTTTCTTATCTTTTTCAACCTCAAAATCCTCTGTTTTCTCCTCTAATTGTGTCAAAAGACTCTTGTTAATAGACTTTGGTGAATCCATTTTCATGTTGTCAAATTCATTTTCCTTCATTTTCTTGAAAAAAACTTGTGAGAATTGATCATGATGTTCACCAAAGTTTGGAACTTTAAGCTCAAGAGGGACTTTAGTAATGATTTCTTTGGGAATAATAACCTTCTCTTGATCATTTGAGGTTTCTTGAAAATTTGGATCCAAAGGGACTAATTGATGTGTTGTGTCAACAAATTGAGATGATTTTGGAGATGGACAAATGAAATAATTCATGTTGAATTCATTCTTGGAATTATCAGATGAATATTTTCTTGAAAATATCATTTTTCCATCATCATGATGGATTTGAAGGAATCCATCATCAGGAAGAATCTCCCACTCTTCAAGATCCATTTTTTAAGAAAAAAAATCTAAGGAAGAAAGGGTCTAGAAGAGTGAGGTGATATAGTTTTGAGATTTTGATTTTTTTGATGCTTCAATTATTGGAGTAATAATAAAGAGGGGATAGGGGGTGGCTTTCATAAAGTGGAATTGTATGCAATAAGACACACCATTCGGGAAATGTCTTTCTTGCTCTTTTGGGGAGTGATAGATTTTTTTTTCCCTTTGTCTCTATCATGTAGCATTACTTATAGACTAATTCAGATTCACCTTTCATAAAATCTAATAATAATAGCATTTCAGTTTTAAACAAGTTAAGATTTGTTATATGAATTCTCACGTCTTTATTATAGTTCATCTCATATTATTATTATATAAAATTACGAGGATTTGTCATGAACTGACAAGTTTTACATCGACTGTCATCCTACTACAATTCTTCTTCTTTATTTATACTTGAAACCAACAATATGACCAAGCTCATATAAGCGAAATCAATGCTTTTTAAGAATTGTTTTTACATCTTATAAATTTAATTTCAAAATATATAATTAAAAATAAAAAAATCTTATTCCTCCGATCGTACTTATCGGAATAATGGAACCATATTTAGGTGGAAACTTATCGGCCAGACGTGTGACAAATATAGTGATGGTCCAGAAGGGCCCATGTAGAAGGAATCCTCTTTTGTTTGTCTACTGGATATTTCTTTGGATTATTAATTGAATATTTTTTTTATTATATTGATTTGATTACTTTGAATAGTTTATTGTCACTTTGGATAAAAGAAAAATACTTCTCAAATTCCTTCTATTTGATCCATTCTGATGTATACTTATTGAGTTTTTAAAAGAAAAAAAAAGTCTTAGCCAAAAAAATTCATTTCTAGTGTAACCCTCACTTATAGATTTTTTTGTTTCAAATAGCAAACTTTAAGAGATATTTTAAAACTTTACTCTTATTTTCTTTTAATGATGAAACTAAGGAAAAGTATAGATTGCTTGTTGGAGTTCCCTTTGAATGAGCATTGATCATGACATCTTCCCTCACTATCATTACTCCCATAGGGAGTTTATTACTCTCCTACGTGATATTCGGTATCCGTTTTGGGATTTGACTAATTTAAATATATATTGAGAAATTTCATTTTGACGGTCAAACATTTTTTATCAGGGCAATTTTATATCCTCAAAACAAATTTAAGATATCTGATTCAAAATGAAAAAGTATTTTATCATTTCACCTTCTACGACGAGTTGTATTGAAACACTAAAGAAGATTTCAATTTTAGGTATACATCTAGATTGGAATTTAATCTTCTAGAAAATCAAAATTTTCTAACATTAAAGAAATATTTTAGCCAAACACGTCGGTTTACATATGAGTTTAATTTTTGCAAAACTAAATTCGCAACAAGAATTCTCTTTTTATAAATAATAAATACTAACGGATGACACATTGCAAGATTCATGATTTTCACTAAGAAGATTTGAAAAATAAAAATAGTGCTTAACGCTTATATTTACAGTGTAATTTTTTTACCGCTTTTGCTATAATATAATAATATAGGAATCGTTTAGAACAAAAATATATTAAATCAAGAGAAATTGAAATATATTTTTAGTTCCAATGGAAATGGAAGGGCAAAAAAAGAAAGTATGCACATTTAATGCCATTAAATTCAAAATGAAGTAGCTAGAAATCTTTTGTCACCATACAAAAAGCCATCAAAGAGTTCCAATAGGAGATAAAATTGACGTATATTTTAACTTTTTAGTACATATAATAAAATTATGAAATGGGAAATGAATAGGTAGTTAAGGGTAGGCAACTAATAAACGTGGACCAAAAGGAAAAGAGAAAAACATCATTTAAAGCATGGACATTTGTCATTGAGATAGATAGTAACCAATTCATTCACGATAAATAAAATAATCTCTTACGTTCACTTATTATTTGAACAGAAGAAATTAATCTATCACGTAAATTTAGAACAATAATAAAAAATAGATCTTGTTTGTGCCTTTGGGGTGCAAGGTGAATATGCAAACTACTACATTAGTTCCCCCTTCATGTTCAAGTTCAAATCATATGTCAAAACATTTTCATCAAAACCCAAATATTATTACAAAAATACTTCATTTATTCACTCACAAACACACAACTCACAAGTCAAATTAATAAGGTGTTTCATAAGACACTTCTACCTAAGTTGGTCATACTCTTTAAAGTATCGTCATATTTTTGTCTGATCCTCCAACAATATATAACTTTTGATGGATCTGATACACATCCGATAACATTTTTAAAGAGTCTGAACAACTTCTAGTTTTGACTTTTCTTTATTGAAAAACATGAAATAAGTATCAAACTTTAGTGGAACATTTTCATAAGAGGATTCTTGGAAGTTCTTTGATTGCCTAACCAATGTTGCATATGCACTCCAATTGCATCCAAATACATTCCACTCCTACCATGAAATCCCACAACTTTTCCTTCTGTTGTTGATGATGTGAAATATGTTCCTAATTCCTCTCCAAAAGGCCCAAATTTCCTTCTAGTTGTGTGAAAAGTTAATGATTTTATCACTTTCAATCCCATATCCTTACTTATAGGACCATAAAATCCAGTAATACATGTTAAGACTTCATGAGGAAACTCTAATTTTACCTGCAAAATAATTTGTTACACTTTGTTATTGTCATTCACAGTTAAAAGAATGAATGGTTACTAACACTTAAATATCCTGAATTTTCGAGTTTCATACCTAAACAACCAAGGAGCTAGCGCGAGTTTCTTACCTGTACTATCACCAACTTTTTATAAAAACACACATCGATGATCAGTTGTTCACTTTTCCTACTTGAATGATGAAGATATTCCAGGTAGGAAAGATGAACAGTTGATAGTTGAGGTATGTTTTGATATATAGTTGGTGATAGTTCAGGTAGGAAACTCACGCGCCTGATGGTTCAGTTATGAAACTCAAAAAACTTGAATGTATTAGGTGCGTTTTTGACTGTTAACTCTGGTTAAATACTGAGAAGTGTGTGTTTGTGTACCTTATTTGTGAATTTCCCAACATTTGCACCATGTTTTACTGACCAAACAGATTGTCCATTTCGTTCATACTCGAATTCGATACAAGAAATGGCCTCTGATGTTTGTGTTAGAATTATCTGTTTGATCCCAGTGAAAACTCCATCATCCCATGGCTTTCCACCTTCTCCACCCCATGGACCAGGTCCATATGGTGCTGGATCTTTCACTACCTTTTGAACTCCCTAAAATTAAACAAAAAACATGAAAAAAATTATCACCTTAGTATTAGTTTTTTTCATTTTCCCCCTTTTCTATGTGGGATAGACGTGTTGTTACTCACTCCGTTCCATATTATCGTTCTCTTTCCCTTTTTCGTCTGTTCAAAAAAAAAAATGATACATTTCTAATGTTAGGAACTTTTTAATTTCAACATTTCAATTCTCTACTTCATGACATGCTCTTGAAGAAATGACACGATATATTCAAGACTACAAGATTCTAAGGGTACTTTTAGCACGTTGTATCTTTAGCCACGAACGTATTAGAAAATATCAGAGCATATAACTCCATACCTCATCAGTAAGTCCTTTTCTTCCAAGTTTAAATGACCATTGTGTACTATCATCAGCCTCAGTGACAGATGATGCTTTTGGTTTGGCAGGTTTCAGCGGAGCTGAGTGAGTTAAAGATGGGACAGTTGGTGCAACTTGTTTGTTAGATTTGAGGGGAGATGAGAAATGTAAGGATGGGACAGATGCTGCATTTGATTTAACGGAGTTGGGGGCTGGGGCTGAAGGTAAGCACGGGGCAACTTTTCCTTCCAACACATGAACACCGAGTGCATCAAGAAACATTCCTTTCCTCCCATGAAAGCCAACAATCATCCCATCTTTCAGTTTTGTTGAGAATTGTTGTCCTTGTTCTTCTCCATAAGGTCCATGTTTGCCTTTCGTGGTATGAAAAGTTAACGAATGTATAATGTTCGGTCCCATAATCATGGTTGGTCCATAGTAGCCTGTAATGTGAGTCAAAATCTCTGATGGATAATCAAATATTATCTGAAAATGAAAGGAGGATAGATGTGAATTAGAAAGAGCTAAGAACAAATAAGCCTAAATTTGATTCTAGTTGTTCATAACAGGACTTATAATACCTTTTCGGTTTTGAAACCTCCAGTACCACCATTTTTACTTCCCCATATTGCTTGTCCATTTTTGTCGTAGCAAGCTCTTACTGAAACGATTCCCACGTTACGTGACAAGTAAACTTGTCTAACACCATCATAAATACCATCATCAAAGACATTCCCTCCACTTCCACCCCATGGGCAATATGTCACAACACCCTTGACAGTTTTCGATGGGACTCTTTCGATTGGGGCAGGGGCTACAGTTGCCACCTGAAACACACAGTATTTAGAAAAAACCATTTGATGAATAAAAATTAACTACTACATGTTTCCTTACCTTTTTATTTGGTTCGATAGAGCTGGAATCGTGATCAGAACTAGATGTTTGTCTTGAAAGTACGCTTGGAGGTAAAATTTTGTTGTGATCCTCCTTGTGTCTAACTGCAACAATGAGATCAAAATTTTTACCAAGACTTCCTTGTATCATTGAGTATTCATAAGTTTCCATCCCTTGGACAATGCTTTGATGAGAATGACCGATAGAATGGAGTTGCTGAGATTGAACTACAGAATTAGTCGGTAAAGCCTTATGTATAGGCTCTATGTATACTCCAATAGCATCAAGATACCAGCCAGATTTTCCATGAAAGCCAACAATTTTTCCCCTAGAGATTGGTAGAGTGAAATATGTTCCTTGCTCGACACCATATGGTCCATACGTCCTTTTGTTGCTTTCAAATGTAAGCGATCGAACAAAAACTGACCCCCTTTCGTACAAGCTACCATAGTATCCGTGCATAGAAGTTAGAAACTCATCTGGATAGTTAAGTATTATCTGCAAGAAAAGTACAAGAAGAACATCAAATAGTCTTAAAAACAACTTTATGAAGCTCATCAATCAGGGGCGGAGCTAAGTAGGGCCAAGCGGGTTTAAACTACACTAATTATACATAGTTAAAATTATTATTTATGTATATACAGTAGATGTTGAACCCCCTCTGGCTTCGTCGTGTGTTTACTTTTCATATTTTTGAACCACCTTAGTGAAAATTCTGGTTCAGCGACTGTCACCAATAGTCTCACAAATTCAGTGAAATAGAAAGTTTTGCAAAATGAATGTGCTAAGAACATGTAGTACAAGATACAAGTGATCCCAACCTTGTCTGTTTTAGCACCTCCACCGCCACCATGCCTCTCGGAGACTACTGAGGTTCCATTTTTGTCATATTCGACCTTAATCGAATCAACTCCTGTTCCATGAGCTATTTCCAGCTGCCTTATGGTGGAATAAACTCCATCATCCCAATGCAATCCATTTTCACCTCCCCATGGTCCGACTGAAATGGTATGTTTCCCATGATCCTCGAAACTCTACAAAAGATGATTCACTCTCATGTTCAATCCACTAATACTAATTGTTCAAAGAAATCAATATATCAATACAATCTTTCCATCTGTTCTAGTTTTGGTACACAAAGTTACCTGGTACTTGTTGCTAGTAGGAAGTTACAGGTATTACGTGGAATTAGTCGAGGTGCATTCAAGCTAGCCCCAACACCACAGTTATCAAAAGAAAAAAAATAAATATCAAATAAGACATATACTTGATTACCATATTGAAGGATGATAATTGAGGATGCCCGAGGAGGAGACTCAGATAATTTGGTGTTTCACATGAGAGGTATATATAAGCCTGAGAAAGAACGAGTTTGTTGACAAGAGTTTAGAATATATATAACGCGGAAGAAGCAAATTCTAGGTTCCACTTTGGAGAGAGAACATGATTCTCCACAGTCCATATTATGCTTTTGGTACTTTTGACTAAGCCCCATACACATAGAGGAGTCTAGAAATTCTCATACAGTGCAAAATGTAATCGTCCAACGACAACTTTCTAAGAGATTGGATAAAATAAAAGGGGGAATCATATTCATATCATCAAGAAAAATAGTACATTTTCTGAATATGAATCTAGCCATTTTGATAATGGCATAGCATCTATAATTGATTAATAATAAATTTACAGATGCTGAGGAAATGCTTGGCCTCTCGTCCTCGCATTAAGTTGAACACTAGTGCAGTCCAAATTTTCCAAGTAGAAAGAAGGTAAAAGTGACTCACGTATACCTCTCAACTTTGCGATTTAGAGCTGATATACTCCTCGTTACCAAAGTAACTCATATATACCCTTACCGTTACAGAAATGACCCAAGAAAGAAAGATATATATTCCAAGAAGCACCAAAAGTCTGCTTTTTATATTCCATTCTTTATATAAAAAACTCAACATGTGCTTCAGGCTGTATTTTTGTTGATTTTGAGCCTACTGTTGTTGATGAAGCATGGAGGATGCTTCGAAAAACTTTGCCAGGGGACATTAAACGTGTACCTTCTTTTTTTCATGTTCAAAGACTTAATCAGTGTTATTCTGCATTCGCATATTTGAATAATATCAACTGACTTCTTTTATGTGAAATGCTCCATAGTGGGAAAAGAAGTCGAAGCTTCGCCTTCCTATATATCCATCTCCTCAGGTATATTTGTGTACTATATATAGTCATTGTGTTGATGAAGTTGCAAAATCGATTTTTTTTGAGTATTCCCTGAGTTAGATAATGGAGGTGCACATAAATAATAGATCAATATTACTAACACACATGACTAAAATACATAGAGGAAGGTACTTCCAAAATAAAATGTGTAGAGAGAAAGGAATGAACACATTGAAATGCTTAGTTCTTGAACAATGTACATATAAATTATAAACAAAATGTGTAGGGAAAGTAATGAACATATTCCTTGAGGTTTGTCAACCATCTAATGTGTGTTACTATTCAAATCATTATTGCAACTGATCTTTCTCTATTTAATGCTGTTCGCCCTGCACTCACCCCTGAGTATATATTTCAACATGAATCACACATCTAATCTTTGGTAAAAGAGAAGATTCCATCAAAACAATTTAACAACATCAGAGAGTGTAAATAATCACAAAGATAACAATAACATCAAAGTGGCGCAGCGGAAGCGTGGTGGGGCCATAACCCACAGGTCCCAGGATCGTAACCTGGCTTTTGTTGATTAACTACGAGACTGACTGACTGAATGTCATAGACACTCTAGTGACCTTAACAAGGCCCTGGATGAAGCTAACCAGATTAATCGTGATAATACCTTTAATATTGAAAAAGACTTCGTTTCATTACGAGACTGATCGAATCTGTCATAGACACTCGAGTGACCTTCACAAGGCGGGGTAAAACAAAAGATTAACTCTAGACTACCTTTCTTCCAACTCTCTCTTCTAATTCCTAAAGGAGAGAAAACAAAGCAAAAATAATGGTTGGCAACATAAACAATTGGAGAATTATTTTAAGATAACAAAGAACATAAAGGAGGAAGATCCCAAAGAGATAAATCATCAATATCATGAACATTCTCCATGTATTCTTTAACACCATTCACAGCATAAAGTGATGCTGATATTTGCCTTTCCACTTTCATTCTCTCAAATTCTGTACATCCCATTTCACTTATACTCTCATCCATAATAGGAAAATCTAACAATTCTTCAGCAAATTCAAACCCCCATGACACTAGAGATTGTGAAGTACACGAACTCGAGCAACTCATCATATCAGGCTTATAAAAATCGTTGTTGTCCGCCTCAGATGAATTTAAATGATGACACGTAATCAGTGAGGATTCATATAGCCGATCACAACTTGTTTGAGACTGAGTCATAGTAGTCGCGGTTGTTGTAGGCTTATATAAGTTGTTATCATCACAAAGATTAAGTACTTTTTCATGACTTTCTTGAATTTTCTCACTACATGTTGAACCAAAAACAGAGTTCCCCTGTTTGTTCTGTTTTCCAATTTTCTTACTATCAATAAGATTTCTGATCCTATAAGCAAGTTGAGAATCTGCTGAAACACGAGTAGTAACAAAGTTCGTTCGTGTGTTTGATCCACGAAGGAGACAAGCAGCTTGATCGTAAGCACGAGCAGCATCTTCAGCAGTTTCGAAAGTTCCAAGCCACATTCTTATTTTCTTATGTGTTGTGTCTTTAATCTCAGCTATCCATTTTCCTGAAGACCTTTGTCTTACACCAACAAACTTATTACTATTACTGTTACTATTATTGCTTCTTTTTCTTCCCTTGATGAATTTAGTTACTTTCTTCATTGAGATTTCTGCCTTTTGATGATGATGTGTTTGAAAGTTGATTTCCATTGGAAACAAAGTGTTATGTAAAAAGAAGAGGCAAGTTGGAGTTTTGAAGGTGTTTAGAGTTGAGAGTTATGTCTTTGTTTTTGTTGTTGTTGTGGTAGCTATTTATTTACATAAAAATGAAGGTTTGAGATAGAGACGGAGCTAGAATTTTGAGTTTATGATAGGGTCTAGGTCAAAGTTGCACAGTGGTTCCGCTCCTATTTTGAGATATGATAAAAACTATGGTAGGGAGTGCTTCTTTTATGCTGTGCAGATTTGAATTAGGAGTTGATGGTTATTTATTTATTTTTAAAAAAGGAAAAAGAAAAACTTTGAGTTATGTATGGTTCAGAAGTTGAGTTGTCTTATTTTATGTTGTTTTATTGTGTTTGTTTGGTATTAGGTAATATTGTTCCTTTTTTCTTCTTAGAAAATTGAAGATTTATTATTTCATCTTAAAAGATGACTCATTCCTCACTATTTTATGTACCATTACTTTTCCAAAATTTGATCAATGTTTGTGACTAAATTTTTTTTCAAGATTTTTGCTTTCAACTCAAAATTTCATTCAATTTTGGTTGACCTAGTTACATCCACACAAATACTAACAACAACATAATCAATGTAATCCTGTAAAAGTGTAAAGCAGGACCCTCAAGAATCTTGAAAAATCAACTAACAACTGTCTTACAAAACTTTATCAGGTAATCATGACGATGATAAATAATTTAGGTGACAATAATCTTAATTAAATGGCATTATTAAGTTATATTGATGGAATTATTGTTGGGAAAATATTATAAACATAAAATAGGGAAGATATATTTATGGATGTTCAATTGGTTTATCATAGTTGGACTTAGTAAAAGGTTAGCATTATTTAAGGTCAATTAAATAAAGAGTGGAAATTGCAAAAGATATGGAAATACTGCCACTTGGAGGCAAAATAGAGAGCTTCTTAAACAATCCAAATAACAAAAGGTTAAAATTGATTTAGAGAAAATTCCTTATTTTTATTATTTGGGTAGCATTATTAATTGATTCAAAGATAATGAGAGCTAGCCATTATTTATTTGTAATAAGTTCTAACATTTTTGTGTGTGAAAAAAATGCCAAATTTGCACTTTTGGTTGGAATGTTAACTTTAAATTGAGTGACAAGGAGAAGAAGGCTGCTAATATGAAGAGAGGAAATTGTCCGTAAATTTTCTTATATGATTAGATCACTTATAAAATAATCACAAGTTAATCTTTATAGTTAATATTACGAAATCATAATATAGAGCTCAAATCTAATTAGCCATAGTATTATTAGAGAAGATTAATATCCTTTTCTAGTATTACCATTCTATAGTAACATAACTAAGCCATATTGTATTTGTCCAAACTTTAAAACAACTACCCTTGGTTGTATTCTAGTAGTTGACCTCAACTTTATGCTTATCTCATTCATTTACTTGTTTAATGAACGAGTGCAAATCTAGTAAACATGACTTGATTGCTTAATGTATTTTTTATACGATGTTAAATATCTTGCGTTACAACAAGATTTACATCCTACTGCAAGCAACAGAAACTTGTTATTCAATTGGCCCGCAAAGGGGTGACAGGATAATGGTGTTCTTATTGGTCTTGCCTGGATGCAAGATACGATGCTATTGACAACATTCTCAAACAGGACTATTTGCATAATGGGCTAACAAATACAGAGTTGTGGCGTCTTCATAAAGCAAATCATTGCATACCATGTGTTTAACAAAACTCTACTGAAAACTCAAATAAAGGAACCTCAAAATTTAACATTTATAACAATACCAAACATAAATCCTCCAAGAAACTAAATCCATAAGGAGTAGCAGATGCTATAATGCCTACATGAAAACAGAAATCAGAAAGTAGCATAACCAAAAAGTCTCTCGTAAAAGTTGCTCCAACATCAATCTCTTAACGATTGGCCTTGGCAACCCTTTCAATCTCGTCCTTCTTCTTAATGGCATAGCTGCAGAAACAAAGACCATGAATAGTAGTAAGCAACAAAGTTTCACACATTCAAAAATAAAAAATGGCTATCAGTTTAAAATATGTCAAAGTGAACATTCGGTCTTTAGCCCTTTACCTATTAGAAGAACCCTTGGCAGCATTGATGAGTTCATCAGCAAGGCACTCGGCAATGGTCTTGATGTTCCTGAAAGCACTCTCACGTGCACCAGTTGTCAGCAAATAAATTGCTTGGTTGACACGGCGAAGTGGAGAAATATCAACAGCTTGACGTCTGACAACACCAGCAGAACCAATACGTGTTGCATCTTCTCTTGGCCCACTAAATGATCAAAATGGGGAAGATAAGCCATCAATGAGACAGATATAGTTGGCACATAGACATATTTCATTGAAGTTGGAAAAAAAATCTATTTGATCTGAAGTTGCAAAAGAGTATTTGAAAGATGAAATAGTGTTTTAATGAAGTCTAAGCATCACCTGGAAAAAATTATTCACCAGAATTTTGAATATTGAAGTTCAGAATTAGCAAAAAACAACATTTTGTTACAAATACTGATTATAGATTTATTCCAAAAAAGGCACACTATTAGGCAATAAAATCCCCAAAACGAAACAAAAAATCAACTTCAATGGGTAATCAACAACGTAACTTAGACGCACTCTAAAGAAAATGAATGAAGGATTCATCATCTGAGCTCACCTGTTGATAACAGCATCAACAATGACTTGAATTGGGTTTTGGTCAGTCAACAAATGAATGATCTCCATTGCATGCTTAATAATGCGAACAGCCATGAGCTTCTTTCCATTGTTCCTTCCGTGCATCATGAGAGAATTGGTAAGCCTCTCAACAATTGGGCACTGGGCCTTCCTGAAACGCTTGGCCTGGTATCTACCAGCTGTGTGTGGCATGTAAACTGGGTGCTTGTTAGCAGTTGCTGTGATGTAATCCTCAACAGACATGTCATTGATCTTCACCAGAAATTGAGATCATAGTTAATGACAGATCTTACAAACTGTATTCAAGATAGCAGTCTCTCTAATGGAGCTTTAAAGTAATACACAAGTATAAACGCAGAAGCAGAAGGAAAATTCATCTCGGAATGTTACTGACAATATTAACACTTTCACTGAGAACTACAAACACATGGATTAAATAGAAACTAGCAAAAATATGGTACAGTGGATGAAAAGATTTACATAGTTGATACAAATTTGCAAAGGTCAAGTTTTTAGTCATTTAGTAGCTTAAGTCAAGGTCCAACGTTAACCTAGTCTTTAAAGAGGCATTTAGCCATGAAAGTTTTGTACTTTTCACATTTGGCCATAAAATTAAATTTGTCTTTGCTTTTACGACTCCAAATTACTCCCAAAAATTCAAAAACCACATCAATTAGCATTTATGGCCAAACAAGACTCGAATTTTCAAATAGTATCATTTCACTTTGAATACAAACACTTACTATTTCCAAATAATCATTTTTCATAGCTAAACACCCTCTTTTGTTAAATATACCATTAGGATTAGGAAACGTATAGAACTTCTAGTGCTGAATGGATCAACACTGACCATGATGATACATTGAGCCAATCATTTAACATGGAATCTAGGCTAGTGTTGCAATCTTCGAATCTACCACATTAATATCTTACTGCTTTTCCATAAATCCTAATCCATTAGAGTCCAAAAAAATCAGTCTTTAACCTTTCAAATCATGAAAGTTAATACAAATTACAAAGCAACATCAACTAGATCAGTTTATACTCATAAAAGTTCATAAAAATTACAAAGCTACATCAACGAGATTAGTTTATAATC
Source organism: Solanum etuberosum (assembly GCA_029582245.1). Lineage (NCBI taxonomy): Eukaryota > Viridiplantae > Streptophyta > Magnoliopsida > Solanales > Solanaceae > Solanum > Solanum etuberosum. The sequence goes on along the minus strand of JAJONR010003497.1, from coordinate 28,739 downwards.
GCAAAAGTTCATAACACAGCTATATCAACCAGATTATTTTATACTCATAGAAATTCATAACAAAGCTACATCAACCAGATTACTTTAATCTTCGAATTTCCATTATAATCTCAGGTGCTACAAGTTGCAATTTTCATGGTATAAAAAACACAAAATGAAGTAAATTAACTCGAATCTAGCAAAGTAATGAGCTGCTGAAAGCTATCGAATATGAAAACGATCAAAGAGATTCGGAACCTACCTCAACTCCATCATAGCTCCAGCGATTGAAAAGCATGACATCAGTGTGAATCTTGTTCTCTTTGCTTGCATCGGCAGCGGCGGCAGCGGCGGCGGCGGCGGCCGGGGCGGTGGCGGGGGCAGCAACTACACCTGCGTCCATTTCTTCCTCTACTTCTCTTGCCTGCTCTGATTCACCTGTAAAACCTAACCGTTAAACAAATACATTTTGCTTGATTTTGAGTTTCATAAATAGAAAAAGATGATCCGCCGGCGTACCTTCCTGGGAGAAGAGTCTTTCTGCTGTATGCTGCTGCTGCTGCTGCTGCTGTATTAGAGAATGAGAATGATAAAACCCTAGAGATTTTATAGTAGGGTTTCGTCAAAGAGGGTTGGGCTACTGTGTATCAGCTCGGCCCAGTAAGTATTGGGATTTTTACTTAGGCCCAAAACAGCTGAGACCCCTACTTATTATATTTTTTGTCCACAAAACAATATATTGATTTTATCATCATATTTTCTTACAATCCTGATTTCAATACTTATCTTTTGAGCGGATTGTTGTATCTTTTTCAGAGCACACTCATGGAACGTTAGTATATTGTTATTGGATTAATCATGTTCATGTATTTTCGTTCAACTTGAGGATCTTGACAAGTAAGTTGCAGAATTATATATGAAACTCTTGGTATATTTGTATATTATTTCGTATTTGTGTTTGTTTATCTAACTAATTCATTATTTCGACTTCAAAATTGAACAGATTTTGAATACTCTTTCATGAGTTACTACATAACCTGGGACTCCCATGTGGTGTGTTTGTAGATTTATTAACAAGTGTTCTACTGGTTGTTGCAAAAACAACTTTCAAACGTCAATTGTAGTTACATATATTGTTAAACTTGAGTGGTAATATTATGCGGCAAAGTTGAAAAAGTAGAAGTGTTTGATTGTTTAATCAGAAACTGTTAGAACCAAGAAATATTATTCCTAAATCTCTTTTCGAGTATGATTATTTTAAAAAAATCTTTCTTTTGTGAAATCATCATATGATTGAACTAACAAATTTGGCTTTGAATAGCCTTGGAAAACTGCTTCATGCCGGTGAACCCCCAATCCAATATGCTGGAAATATCATATGGACCCTCAATTCGAATGTTGGGAAAGTCAAGCATTGCTATTAGGAAAATTTTTGAATGCAAGAGAGTGAAGACATTGTCTAATTCTAAAAATGTTGTTGATATGCTTCAAAACCAATATATGCAGAACCACTCACATAATATGGAAGTAATTTCATATATAACCTTTTTCAACCCTAAGTTTTTAAATCAGCGTTGAGGAGCATAACTTAAAATGTTGTAAATAAATAATATCATCATGAAAGAACTATACTTAGCCTTCTATATGTATAGATTAGAGAATAAAATTAAACTAATATTGAGTTTATGCAATATATGCATCAAGAGAAATTTGAAGGCTTTGTAACATCGAAATATGTTCTTTATCTAGGGTAATAACCATTTAGAATTCTAATAACAATAGAACCAATATGACCAAAATCACACATAAGGAACACTGGAAAAAGATACAACGAGATAGATGGACGTCCATCCCGCACGCACAAGAAGCAATAAGAAACATTACATGTTGCCATTGACACAAAGGTAGCAAAATATAATATTAAAACTATTCCAGAAACATAAAGTGCACAAAAATGACCAAAATCGACATGTCCATACTTTAAAAAGTCTAAGCAAACAAAACCCAAGACTATTAAAATGGGGAACAAAATCCCAGCCAATAGAGTATTCAAGGGAATATTGATTTGGCAATCATAATTATGGGCTCAACGCAATCTCCTGGCCTCCCTCTCAGACTCCAACAGTGTGAGAATATCACCCTCTCTGACTGGTCCCTTGACATTTCTCATGATAAACCTGTTCTGGTCGTCAAGAAACTTGACTCTCACCTGAGTAACCTGCCCCCTGGATCCGGTACGACCCATGATTTTAATCACAATTGCATGCTTGGTTACAGATTCCATTCTGCAAATGCAGAGTATATTTGTAAGAAGCCAAGATGGATAACACATTGAGATGGGTCAAATGAAACAATAGCAGGCAAAAGCAAAACAAACCACGCCAAAACCTAGCATTTTATAACTTAAAGAATCAATAATACTCTAAAGAACATTCAAAAGATGCAATACTGGAACACTCTCACATATTAAAGCATTTGATCAGTGGCAGGTCAATGATCTAATTAAGTGTATTCATAACATCTCTGCACCTATTACATCTCAATGACAACAGGTAGACATGGTTTAAACATATACTTAACAAAATTTCAACTATTCGTTTCATTGTTTAATAATACTATGGCAAAGAGACAGAGCATATGTTAGTGACAGAAAATATGCATTGGAGGTAACTAGACAACACCACACAGTAACCTAACAGCTTCTATTATTGTAGGTTCACATATTTTCTCCGAAGCTAAAGGGACTTAGATAACCGGAATAAGGCAGCAATTGTTTTCTGCACGAGTTCTTGGCTGTTTGAATCCAAAATGTGATTGGATTCACAGCAATAATCGACAAATTCATTGCCAAGATTGTGAATAGCCCACTAATTGTAAACAGGTCTGTCCACCATATATTATTCTCTGTTGCATCATTGTCAAGTCAATTAGGTGTCAAGAAATTCTCTTATTGTCTTGTTTCACATAGATTTGATGACACTGGTAAAAGTAGCAATCTTGTTTTAGATTTCAATGCTAGTGGTGAAAAAACTGCAGATTTAAGCTATACCCCATTGCAGAAAAATCCAACCCTCTCTCTCTACCTCCTACTCTTTTCTCACCTTCACAAAATTCTGCCATAGTTGAGCTGACCCGAGCTGAAATTTCCTTACATACAACAAGTAATATGTAAAGTAAAAGGCCTACATCCATTCATCTATACTTTTCCAGGAACCTCATGTGTGTACCCAAAAGGCAAGACTTCACCTTTTATCATACAAACATTGAGCTAATTAAAAAAAACAGACACATGTTTCCTTCTTCTTCGATTGATCCAAATATTAACTTTATACAAAAAAAAAATACTACTTGTTTTTCAACACCTATTTTTATCACCAGGCAACATTCAATAAAAAAAAAAACAATGACAAATCATGAGTTCCCAATACAACAATTATTAAATCAATCAACACAAATCAAAGTTAAGCTAAAAGATTGAATCTTATCATAGAATAAAAGCAAAAAACAATAGATTAACAACACATTCGTTACAGATTATTGAAAAATGGGACGTGTTTTCAAGGAAATTACACAGAGAGAGATTCGACGGCGAGAGCGGCTTACCTGCCGGTGAGAAAAATTTGCTGCTGTATGTTGCTGCTGTGTATCAGAGAATGAAGAATGATAAAACCCTAGAAAATTTATAGTAGGGTTACGTCGTTGAGAGGGGAGGGAGAGGCCTGTAATGCGATAGAGCTCGGCCCAGTAAATATTGGGCTTTCAGCTCTCTTATGTCTCGGATCCAACTGTGTTTAAGGCCCAAATCCAATGTTCAAATTTATTGTTAGGGAAAGAAACATGGAAAAACTAGCTAATTACGTAAATATTTCTATCAAAAATATTAATTTTACTCTATAGTTTGAAACAATTATATATTTTGATAGTTATAAAGTAAAAGGCCTACATCCATTCATCTTTACTTTTCATGGTTGCACCTAAAAGGCAAGACTTCACCTTTTATCACATAAACGTTTGAGATACTGAAAAATACCGTTGATACACATTTATCCCTTCTTCGATTGACCCAAATATAAACTTCGTACACATTACATTTTTGTGAGGTGATTGAAATGGAGGCTAGCATCTGGTGTTTTATGTGATAACAAGGTGCGACTAAGATTTAAAGGCAATCTCTATAGAGCAGTAGTTAGACCGACTTTGTTGTATGGGGCAAAGTGTTGTTAGTCAAGAACTCTCATGTCGAGAAGATGAAAGTTGTGGAAATGAGGATTTTTAAGATGGATGTGTGGGGTTATTAGGAGAGATATGGTAAAACAATAAAGATGATCGGGCCAACGTGGAAGTGACCTCTATAGCGGACAAGATGCGGAAGACTAGGTTGAAATGGTTCAAACATGTCAAGCGAAGATGCACCAGTGCTCCAGCAAGGAGATGTGAGAGGTTGACATTGGAGGGTCAGGGGATAGGTAGAGGTAGGCCAAAAAAGTGTTAGGGAAAAGTTATCATGCAAGATATGACATGAGGTTGAGGATTCAGCTAGAAGGCTAGTAGTAAACAATTTTGCATTTGGTCTCTCTGGCTAGTAGTATTAGTATTATTTTACTATTTTTGTGTTTCTCACTATTAGTTTTCTACTACTTATTGTCTTGTATGCCTCTATTTTCTTACTATCATGTTATTACCTATGTCTTTATAATTGTTGTGTTTTTGTTTCCTTTGAGCCGAGGTTTTTTTGGAAATAACTTTTTTATCTGTCAAGATGAAGATAAAATTTGCATACACTCTACCCTCCCCAAATCCCACTCTCTTCACAATCTTGGAAGATCTTAGCAAAAATCAGGTCCTTGGGATATTATGTCTTCAAGCATTCAAAAAACATCAATTTAGAAGGCATTTTTATAGACCTCGCACACACCTCGATCAATTTGTTAATTTTCACACGCATATATATCGAGTAACTATATTCACCAAGACTTTAGATAAAATGGAAGAAATCACCTAGCGCTTTTGGCTCCGCTGGAATAATTGAGTAATTCAGAACATGAAGTCTTTAAATTTCTTGACCAAAAAAGAAGTAGAACAAGGATAAATCAGATGCACACAATTGAATCAGAGAAAAGTAATTCTGTTATTTGAGCTTTTATTCTAAATAATCTTTAAAAGAATGTGTTAAAAATTAATTTACATCTTGTTTTACAGACCTACATAAGGAAAATGATTCAAAAGGGAAAAAAAAGAGACAAAACTGGAAGAAAAAATCCTAGCAAGTTCCTCTTTGGAACTACTAATTAATCAACCAAAAACTGCTTCTCTTTTTACTGATGGACTATCTGATTCACAGAATACAACTAGTTCAAAATCAGGTCTTTTGCCTTGATCATTTGCTTCTCTAGAAAAGATTGTTGGCGTATAACGACGAGCACATTTTGAGGAAGCTGGAAATGCAGTTCTCGGAGACAGTTGAACTTCCTCCATAACGCGAAATTGGAGCTCAGATGGATAGTCCCTCATGCAACCGATACGAGGTCCAGCTCCTGTTGACCATTTACATGAAGACAATTGATGAGCCAAATGATTGGACTTCATGCCTATATGTGAATGTATTCTCTTGATTATCTTTTCTTCAGGAACAGGTTCTTTGAACTCCTCTTCATTTTCATGATCGAATAAATTCTTCTTCGAAACTGAAAACTCTGTATCTGATAAGTACTCGTCTGGTGTTTCGTATCCATCTGCTGGAGTTTCCACAGGCTGTACCTGTTGGGCTGTCTCCTTAAACAACTCGAAAATGCCCTCCTTTTCCGGTATTTCAACAGCTATTTTGGGTCGTACTCCTCGGGACTGACTTGGAAAATGTGGTACTGAAAACTCTTCGTCGTCACAATCCTTGTTGGTAGAACCAATCCTCTTTGTGTCCGAGCTTTTGAGGATGCTCTCTTCGTTGAATTGGCTGAAATTCGAGACTGATAAGTTTTTACATATGTTAGTACGACATTCCTTCCTGATAGAGGGCGCTTCCTCCTCATAATTGGTGAATTTCTGCAATATCAGGATTTAAGTTTAATAAATTATACATAGCTCATCTTGCCACGGTGAGTCAAGACAGTAACAGAAGCGGATTCAATATTTAAGTTAGTTATCAACGTAGAGAGAGGTTATTTCTAATAGACCTTCGACTCAAAAGAAATGTAATTGATATAGGAAAGTAAGAAAGAAAAAGGACAACAAAATAGCAAAAGTGTACAAAAAAAATGTAGCAACCTATATTAATACACACTGGGGAAACATGAACTACGTGATACTTAAATCATACTACTAGAAGTATGATAACACTCGACTACCTACTAATCTTCTACCCTAATCCTCGACATTCACATATTACAAAATATCAATTTTGTTTGAAATAACAGTTTTCGCGATAAAAGGTTTATCTGTTAGCAAATGCTTATACCTGGACAACAGCGATATCAACGTGATGTTGCTTAAGAAACAACATGAATGCTTCGAAATTCTCCTCTGTGGGGAGATAATGTCCACTCTGAGGCCAGACTGCCTATTTCATGCAGGAATTTAGATATTATCAACAACCAGGTTTCAGAGGAAAAAGTATGATATAACTTGTTGGTAAAATCATGGCAGTTCCCTTTACCTTTATAATACCATCTTCCGCCACTAATCTCCCAGCAGACAACGCGGCACCCCCTGCCAGGAAACTTGAATGCTGAAATGTGCCTTTTTTTTTCATCCCAACGTATAAGATTTTGGACACGCTTAACACAAAGATCCACTTTGCCTCTGGAGTGCCTCCTCTCGTATCGAGAAGCCTTCTGCTCTGCTTGTATAAGAATTTTCCACCCACAATGACAATTTCATATGCCTCCCTCTCTATCTGTGATTATTCATAGCTCATGAGTTGCAAATAACGTTTGCTCTCGAACATTTTTTCCTACTTAATGCAATGTATCTAGAAGTAGAATTATTTATACTCAAATTTACCAATAAAAAAATGTTACAGATCGAAAGAAGATAACACTACCGGTCCAAGATACTTGATGCAGTCTTGTTGAAGTTTCGGTCTAGGACACCTCTCGAGATTTATTTCTTTACCTTCACCTATGTCCAACCTGTAACGCGACATACAAGGGGAAAATGTCATACATAGTTTACTAAATCAATCCTGAAGTTTCTTCGTTTGCTTGAATTTCTTGCTGATCTAAGAAAATCTAACCAATAGAAGAAGGGTTGTTTACTGTCAGCTTGGAGCCACTTGTTGTAATAAAATCGAAGGTTGTGGCCATAACGATGTCGAGGATCAATCTGTTCACCAAAATTTATAAAGAACATAAACAAAAATCCCACACACACAAAAAAATGAAATTTGGGTTTGTTGAACTTTGCTCTTGAGAAGTGGACTTACTGCTTCAAGCCAATGCTGCAAAGCAAGTTTACGTGCTTTCCCGTCTTTGGACAGACCTTTACCGACCTACCAACACACACGTAAAGTCCTTAAATCAAAACTTAACCAACCAAAAAAGAAGGAAGAATCACAAGAAATGAATCTAACAGGGAGTTAGCGTAAATGTAAGGTTAATTCATACCTTCGCAGCTCTAGTTAATGCTCGTGACCAACGAGAAACAGCAGTTTGAGGTTTCTTGGTGTCAAAATATGATATAGAACTGTGCTTTAGTTCAACAGAATCCAGTAGCTTCCACCTGTAAATTACACCAAAAGTTCCATAGTCAATGCAACGTGCGTGAAGACGTGAAATGACATGACAAATATCCACAACAAAAGTTCCCTAACTACTCCCTCCGTTTCAATGTTTTGTCTGGTTATAACAATTGTTACGAAGTTTAAGAAAGTAAAAGAAACTTTTGAATCTTGTGGTGTTAAACATGTCATGTTGAAACTGAAGAGTTGGAAAAAATAAGAGGATAGAGACATTCTTTTTAAAACGGACTAAAAAGGAAAATAAATTGAAACGAGTGGGGTATAATTTATAAACTACTATACCATCTATGCTCAACAAGAACAGCACAATCAGCTAGCTGTCTTCGTGTACGAAAACTTTTATATGTCTTCTGCAACTTTACAGCAGCCTGATCTCTATGTTTTCCATACTCTACTGGCAACATCCTAGTATCTTTATCGGAGATACTATGCAATTTCGGAGAAACTTCAGCCCTGTTCCACGGGTTGTCTGATCTATTGATCTTCTTATCCTCCTTATCGGAAATAAGAGTCCTCAATGCAATCTTGGCCTCAAATTCCCTCCTTTTATAGGTAAGAGTTCCCTCAAGGATCATATTCCCGGAACCAAATGACTTCAAGATTTTCGACTTTCTAGTAATTTGGTCATTGAAATTCCTTGGCTGCAACACATTCTTCATATCATCACTTCCTAAACTTAATGTTCTCACCAAATATGATTCAATCCGACTATCCAAATCCTCGAAATTGGCAAACGGACAGGAAAATGTAATTCCCATCTTCCCTGCAAAAGTTTTACTAGCATATTATGTGTCAAGTATAAAACCTCAGAAATATGATCATCTGCAAAATCAAAACAAATGCATACCGTATTAATTTCACCGATAATTTTACAAGTTCATCATGAACAAATCTAACAAAAGAAAACTAAATAGCACTATGCTCAAGTTTACAACAATTGCCAAACTTAGTAAAATAACAATAATAACGCCTCAGTCCTAGACAAATCCGTGTCATCTATATGAATCATCTCTGACCATGTTTCACCATTTAAATTCATCTTCCGCCAACATTATACAAAATAAAAATAGAAGTACTAGAAGTTCTCCACATTTTCTATTAACATGAATATATTTTTGCATGGAATTTCATCATAAAACCATTTGCCAATCTTGAAAACAACATGAAACAATGTTTAAAAATCTAATATTTTTTACACATATCACAATATATTAAAAAAAGGTTGAAAATGATACATCATTTTACCTTAATAATACCTACGAGAATGACAATTTGTGAAATTTGAATATAAAAAGGTTGAATCTTTGGAATGCAATGGGAAATAAGAGAAAAAAGAAAGTTTTTTTTTTTTTTTTTGAGAGTTAACCAGAAAGAGAAAGAAAATGTTGGATAAAAATCAATTTGAGATATACCGCAAAATGTGGGGTTTTTAAGGGAAAATGAAAGAATTTGGGTTCTAACCAAAACCAAGCAAGCAAACTTCAGTCACTCTTATGTTTACGACAAACAAATGAATGCATAATATATATCGGCAAAAACTTATCCACATTCAATATTCACGTCACACTAATGATAACGTGACACGTCACACTTTTGCGATGAAAAAAATTTGAAGGAGATATATTTGTTGGAAGTATAGGATTTCTAGTGGAATGTACGTCAGAAAAGCTTCCAACAAGTCAATTTCAGATGGACCTCCATTGAAAATTCGCGCATTTTTAGTAGTGATATTCTCTCCATGCTCTTTTATCACCTAACTATGGTTAATTAATGTATATTTTGTTAATACAAATATCAAGAATACCATTTAAAACGAGTAAATTCATATCCTCGAGTGGATTAATATACATATGAAGAAAGAAAAATTAAAAAGAAATAGTGAAAAGTTATGTCTTATAACAGTGAGATCGGTCAAATGTTCTTAGTTAAAGATGAGATTCACGTAAGGCCATTTTAATGTCTAGGTAATAGACCTTGTTGAGTTGTTTGGCTATACATTCTCTAGGTACAATGTATGTTCGTTTGGTTTGTTTCACTTAGGTAATAAACTATATATAAATAACAATAGTATTTTATAGGGTACAAACATGAAGCAAGATGTTTTACTTAATACAAAATAAAAAGGAATGTGTTAATGACCTATCACGACAAAGTACAGCTAGCCGATGGCATGAAATGTCTAGTTTTGGTCCTTATCTACTTATTTTTCAAGAATGAGAACTTGTCTGCCACCGAAAATGAAAACAGAGCATTTTCTGGTTTATATAAAAAATGCCGAATTTCATCTGAATTATCATTTGTCATGGTTCTTTGGCGTAAGTTTCTTAGCTTGGACAAGACATTTAGTCCATGTTGCTGTTCCTACATCTAAAGGGGAGTACGTTCAGGTGGAGTTGAGAAAATTTAACTCAAAATATTTTTCGCTTCTTCTATCCGTTAATTTAACGTGTTTTTGTCCTTAATATCATCATAAGAGCTTGTTCAATACCATTAACTTAATTACAAATGTTTTGTCCTAATCAATTGCATATTGGTATAATAATGTAAAATCTCTAAGACAATAAGAAAACAAGAAATAAGTTGTAAAATCATGATATACTGTCATTATTTTTCTTAAATCGATCCTCAAATTCTTTCATATCCAAAGCGCATAACAAACTTAATTAAAAGTTGTATAAGGAAATGCATCCCAAGTGTTTATGAGAGAATAAGGTTTGAACTAACAATCTTCAGATCACGCGTTTTATGATTTGACCAAACATTAATATATGGTAGCATACAAGGTGACTTTGGAGAATCAAATATAATGCAAGCGTTTTTTTTTTCCACATACAATTCTTGAAATTCTAAATTTATTTTTTTATGATCACGTACAATTTTATTATAGTTTGCAAATATGTAGTTTTATTACCTCATCAAAATTATGACATTATTTCTTCTAATTAACAAAAAAAAAAGTTATAAATACATTTGATACACTCATTATATACAATTATACACATATTCGTTATTACATATGAATTATATATTCGTTAGCTATTTTAAATTTAAGTGATTAGGTGGACGACTATTTAAATTAATTCCTCAATTCAGTTTTACTAGTGTACCCTACTTTTATAAAAAACTTTAAGTAGTAGGATTTTGTAATGGTGTCTAAAATAAATTGACTGCAAACAGAAAAGAAAAATCATTAGGGACTAAAATATCTATTGTTAAGAAATATAGGACTGCAAGTGTAATTTGTTCATAAAAATTCTAAACCCTCAGGCCTCAACCCTATATATGCCGCCTTTCTTGTCTTCAGTTGCTCCGCCAGTTGCTCCGCCGCCAATCGCCGTGCAGCTGCTCCGCCACCGCCGGTATCTATCTTCCTTCTGTATGCTCCGACTTAATTCTGTTTCCGTACACTTCTTCTGCTTAATTTTGTTGTTGTTGTTGCCCCCTCCGGTTTCCCAGTAGTTCCTCAATAGTTGAGCTGAAATTTTTATTAGGTCGATGTTTTTTGCTATAAAAATTTGATCTTTGGTGTAGAACTCTAGTGTGTTGCTTATTGAATCTCAATTTTTCCTTGTTAGTGTTTTGGTTTTTGTTTAATACTGCTTTTGTTATGTTACAGAGTTAATTAGGGCAATATAACAGGACGAGACAATGAGATTGGAAAAATGTTGGTTTTGTTCCTCAACTGTATATCCAGGCCATGGTATTCAATTTGTTCGAAACGATGCAAAGGTAGAATATTAAGCTTTCTTGGTTTGTTGATTTGCGTCAGTTAAATTTGGTTTCGATTACTTGTGTATGTTCTATGATTGCCATAGTTAGGTTTAAGAAAATGGTAATGTACTTAATTTGCTGGACTCATTGTTTTCTGTGATGAAATCACAAGATAAGTATCCTGTAAATCTTCGACTTGTTAATATCAAGCTATAATTCATACTTTCTTGTTTGAGCAGGGCTGAACAATAACCTTTTTATTCAAATGATCCATTAATTGAGCTAACCATTTTAAGTGATATTATTACTCTGGGTGAGCTCTTGGTTAGCATAGCTTGAGATTTGAAAAATATATATATTCTTTGTTGTAAAATTACTATGGGAAATCCTGATTACTTGAGGGAAACTGATTCATATAAGTTTCAACGGTTCTCTCCATCTAAGCCTAGCACTGGCTGGTTTAGTCCATAACACATATAGACCAGACATAAGTACCATAAACATTTAGATTTTTTTTGACAAAGTAATAGTTTATTGAATAAACGAATTATTGAAGGAAAAGAGGCAAAACTAAGGTTTAGACATGTCTTGTAAAAAGTTAAATATTCATATACTGTAATCATAATCTGTAAGCATTGCATTTGGATTGTGGAACTACATGATTTTCACTATTTGTGCACATAGTCGGGAACTTGATCAAGAAAACATACCCGACTCCATTAGGTTCCCTTGAGCTTTGATGATATTAGATGCCTTTGTTCTTTAAGTTTTAAGGGATTCTGATTTCTCTTCCTCTTCTCTTTCAATTTGCGTTTGTAAGTAGTGACAATTGGACAGAGAGGAAATGTTGGTTGCAAGCTTCCACCTTTGAGAACTAACCTGCTATGGGTCCTTTAGTGATTCTTTTCCACAGCCCCCCTATAGTAAGGATTTAAGCGATTATTTTTTAGACAATACTCTATCTAACCTTGAGTAAAGTGGTGTACTTAATTCAAAGCGAACTAAATAGCTGTTCAATTACTTATTGAGTCGCATGCAATAATAGGGGTAATTTAACTTTTTCACCTAATGCTCAATTGCAATTGAGCCTTGAGTGGATAAGTCGGTGATTTATGATCTTTTTGGTTGTCTTTTGACGGCACACCATGTTATCGAGACAATTCAGATAAGCTGTAGTTTTGAGGTCTTCTTTTCCTCGATGTTTATCTCTGCCTTTTCTTTTCTTTCCATTTTCGTGCGGTCCTCATGAAAAGGGTGTGGGGTTGGGGGGGGGGGTTGAATCTTCACAAGGAAATGAATTGTTCTGAATTCTTGGCTGTTCATCAAGTAAAGGAAAAGCTTTCTGTGTTTTCTCTGTGCAGATCTTTCGGTTCTGTAGGTCTAAGTGCCACAAGAACTTTAAGATGAAGAGGAATCCTCGTAAAGTTAAATGGACTAAAGCATATAGACGGCTGCATGGAAAGGACATGACTCAGGTAAACAGTGATATGCTTTTTGTTGGATTAAATTTGGTCTAATGCTCTTTCTTCTTTTTTGTTTTATTCTATTTTGGATACTGAAAGTTCCTTTCCTGCTGCTAATTTTCATTTTAAGGACTCAACATTTGAATTCGAGAGGAAGCGTAATAGGCCAGAGAGATATGACAGGAATGTAACTGAGAACACTTTGAAGGCCATCAAGAAAATTGATAAAATCAGAGTTGACAGGGAGGAGAGACATATTACAAAGAGGTTCCTTAGACTGTGCTTCACTAATTTCCGTTACTTCTAATTTATCATGTTCCTTTTCTTGCTATTAACATTAGTTGGCAAATCATACAGGATGAAAGGAAAGAAAGCCAAGGAGCAGAGAGAAGCAACAAAGGAGCTCGAGCAGAGCATTCACATGGTCAAAGCTCCTTCTGTACTCGTCAAAGAGCCATCACTTACACTGCCTACCAAGGTCAAGGTTTCGCAAAAGCAGTCAGAGGAAAATCGCATGGAGGAATGAACATTTTGCTTCCCATATTCTATATTTTCAAACGAAAAACACTAAATCAGTCCATGCTTATTTTTGCAGTATGTATAATGTTTTGATTACATTGACATGCTAAACTTTCCCTTACCTTCAGAATAGTAATGGTTTGTCAACTTAGTGTTGTGTGTATTGAAATACAGTAGAAACTTTTGAACTTCCAATATGAGTATTTTGATGAGGAACCAAAGGGCAGATAATATATCTTTCAAGAGGTTCCTAGTTTGTCTTGACCGTGGAATTATTATTGCGTTGGGGCCTTGTGTTACCCTTCTCTGTCATCAGAGTCACTTTTATGTCCTTGTTTTGATCAACAGCTATGTAGTTTTGTGGTGGTTTAGTTTCTACTATTGGCACTTGTGTTTATACATCTTACTGCAAATTATTCAAACACACAAAAGCCAACAAATTCTAGTATAATAGAACTCACAAATAGAAGGAAGTGATAGAATGAGGACTGAGAGGCATTTCAAATAAGAATTTAACTTGTACACACTGGCAATAATGTAAACAAACTTCATTTTGATACACTGTGGAATCCACCAATGTGTGTGCAAGCTGACATAGGAACCATGGCAATAGTCTTGAGCAGACGATGCTTGGGGCTTTGAGGCAAGAATTTTTTATTAAAGAATTTCTAATTAAAGAAATTACTGACACAAATACAAAGTCTTTTGGCAAAAACTGTTGGGTTCACGTGAATCCATGGATTATAATATTAATCCGCCTCTGCTTGTTCCCTCCATCACGAGCATCTTACTCTAAAGGTGCACCAACGCTTGACTAATAAGATATCAAAGGAGCCTGACAAAAGGCTGCTACTCTAGGCTCACGTCACTTCTTCAAGATCCACCCCTTCATTCAAAAATCAACAAACCACCATATATGTATATATTAGGTGATGTTCATCTAACTTGGACAATTTCATGGAAAACTTCTTACCTTCCTTGCTAACTTTGGATTCATGGACATCACTAGCTTCTGCCATCACCGCAAAATCATGGTTCACCCTTTCGACTCATCGGTAGTGCCTTGACTATCATTTTGTTCCTGGGAGCAGAGAATAGTGATGCTTCAGATTTCTAATTGAAAATATTGTACAAGGAAAAAGAGCACTAGAGTTAAGACGGAAAGAGAGCACTAGAGTTAATTAGATATACTGCTAGCGGCACTAGACAAACCTTAGAAGTGAACCTCTGTTGTGTCCATTTATTCAGATCATCTACTTTCACCTCATCATCATTGTTCACACTTTTGAGACTCGGTGTACTCACATATATCCCCTGTTGGACAAACGTCTTCATTTCAGGGCAGTCATCAATATGCACTTTCTTGAGAAATGAAAATTCAAGAGCATGCTTTGTCAGAAAGAAATGCTCCAGCTTAGGCAGCCCGCGAAGATCCAACTCTTCCAACAGGGGAAATAAGGGCTCATTAGTCATTTCATCTCGTTGTTGTTCCTCTTTTGTGATCATTTCTTCCATTGACTCACAATATCCTATCTCTAGTACTCGGAGCTTCAGAAGGTCTCTGGCCACTGATGGAGACATCAAGTTTCTCAATTTTCCACAATTCCGTACATACAATCTTTTAAGTTTGGTGAAGTAGGCAGTTGGAAGTTGGTGAGAGCATAGAACACTTATGCTATTAGCCCCTCTGATATACAACATTTCCAGGTTGGGACAAGAAACCTGCAAACGTTCAAGTATCAAACTTTGTGGAGAAGCCAAAAGTGCTTACACACATTTATATATTTTTAAAAAGATCAAAAATATATATATATATGTATAAAAATTGTATATGATCTCAATTCTCGTTTCATATTAAAAATGTTTTTTAGTATCTCAAATACATTATTTTTTTTCCATTTGGGTCAGGTCTAGAGGGGTAAAAAAGAGTGAGATAGTTTTTGAAGCTACGTGACATTTTTGAAATTAAAAGGGTATATCTGAGCAATAGACTTTGTGTAAGTAAATATCTTTAATGCTCAAGTAAAAGGTAAAAATTTAATTCGTAAAAGCCTTCCAAATATAAACTGATTTCGTATTTTAAAAAGTTTTTTTTTTTCATGATAAGAAGCAAACCTTTTCATCAAAAAGAGGATTTGAGTGAGTGATGGAGTTGTTGGCTGTAGGACAGAAATTTTGGAACTCAGGTAACTCATAGAAGCTCATTTTCCGTAACTGAGAGAACTCAATGCCCTCAACATTGTCACTGCAAAAATGAGTCAGGCATACCAGGAATCCAAGGTCCAACTCACATAAATTGGGGAACTTGATTACTTTATGTGAGATGTTCAATAAATGTGTCACTAAATCACAATTCCAGAGTTTGAGACATTTCACGTTCTGAAATTTATTCAGCTGCAACTTAGTCAACACATTATTAGAGCCCTTTCCGCTTGAATCTACGAATTCACTCTCCTTCAACATGTGGGAGATCCAATCACCCAATGGGGTGGTCTCCGTGACCTCTAAAGAAATATTCTTGTCATAATCATCCATTCTTGAAGGCGCTGCGTAAAAATCCTTTACAACTTTAAGAAAGTACCGTGTCAACTTGGAGGAAAGACCCAAGTTACTGTAAATCACATCTGTGGAACATTCAGTTAATGTCAGTGCAGTCAATCTCGATAAGGATTCCAGTTCCCTTAAGGTGGAGTAACTACAATGTTCTACTCCCACCATATGTAGTTCCTCCAATCGAACTAGTCTTGATAAGACCCCTTCTGAAATCCTTGTAAGTTTTCCTCTCTCATTCCAAAAGTCTAACAAAATCAGATTGATCAATTTTCCTATCTCCTCTGGCAACTCCTCTAACAGAGATTCTCTTATGCTGAGAATTTCTAAATTGACAAGTTCCCCAATAATGGATATGTCATCCAACCTTAAATTACTAAGACACAGCATCCCCAGACTTGACAACCTCCGAATGGATGCTGGAAAACGCAGAATGGAGTGCCTATATCCACTCAGGCTCAAGACATTGAGTTTACCCATGTCATTAAAAAAAATATCCTGTGATTTGAATGGTTTTTCAAAACAGAGTTTTAACATTAGAAGTTTCAGTTTTGGGCAAACTATTGGTCTAGGAAGCTCATCAAATTTATTTGCAACAATTGACATGTGACTGAAATGCTCATAAGAAGTTCTTCTTGGGAACCCTTCCGAGTTCACATGGTGACTTACCATAAAGTTATGCTCTCCCTCAGACGCAATACTTATAGCCACATCACGGACCACATCATGCATTTTGACATAATTTTCTGTTGAACCTGAGGAGGATAACAAGAAACGATCTTTCAGTGTTTCTAACAGATGACACAACCGCTTTCTTGCTTCTTCAAAGTTTTTAATTTCTGTAAAGATGTCAAGCCCCATTCCATATCTAAGTAATTGGTCAGTCCAAATATTACTATCTTCCTCGAACAAGGAACAAAGCAAAAACAGGGACCTGAGTTCACTACTTTCCAAGTAATCATAGCTAAGCTTGAGAGATTGATACACATTTTTGATTACTCCAGGGATATTTATTGGTGCTGATCTTTGTAATTGTACCAGGGCATCCTCCCATGAAGGCTTGCTTTTATGCTTTAGCGCACCAGCAACCGTAACAATTGCAAGCGGCAACCCCTTGCATTCTTTGGCAACCTCTTTTGCTGTGCCATGAATAGAAGGAACGTCAACTGAATCACCAGCTTTCTGCTTGAAAAGTAACCAAGCTTCTTCTTCAGATAAGGTCCCGACTTCCATGATCTTCTGAGCTTCCATTGCTTCACAAACATTACGGGATCGCGTCGTCAATATCACTTTGCACCGATGGTTGGGGTTGCTACCGCTGGGAATTCCAAGTTTCTCTAGATCATCAAGAGCCTCCCAAACATCATCCAAGATTACTAGGACGCGGCTGTTATGATCCACTAACCTTGAACGCAGCCGATCTCCACGAATCAATAAATCATCCCCTTTCAACGTCAGACCGACTCCTCCTGCGACCTCACCTTGAATTCTTTTTAAGTCTGGTTGTTGACTGACAGTTACCATGACGACATCTTTGAACATCCTTTCTTGTTTAGCCTTTTGTCTGATTTTCTCAGCCAGTGTTGTTTTACCAACACCACCCATACCACATATCCCAATCATAGTGACCCCGTCATCTTTCAAAGCTGCAATGACCTCATCCTCTTGCATTTTTCTGGAGTCAAACTCCTCAGCACTGTTACTAGGTATAACTTCAATTTGGACAGCAGGATAGGAGAAAACAGCATAATTATTGCCTTCATTTCGAAGTTCAATCAACTCCATTGCAATTTTCTTAGCTCTCCTGCTCAGGGAGTAACGTGACTTCAAGTTTGGACACCAACCATATCTTTCAACCTCAATTCTACCTCGTCGCATTACAGCTGCCACATCTGCAGTAGTAGTATCAACACTAGTAAACCAAGCCTCAACATTGGGTAAAATGACTTGTAAGTTTCTCCGGTCAGCCTCCGCTCTTTGATGCACCCCAATTCTGATATCCTCCAGCTTCTTAGACTCATTTTCCATAGATCTGATGTTGCTCTTGTAGTAAAAGAAATACCCGATCCCTCGCGCAACTGGCTGGATCAAGCAATCTGTTACCTTTTCCACAAAAATAGATAAGAATTCCATATTTGATTAATCAATTAATTCTTCACTAGATTTCTTAGTCACGAGGAAACAAAGGTAGTTGAAAATGCTTTGAATAAGAAAAATAGGTTGAGAGTGAATGAATACAAGAGAGTAAAATGAAAGCTGATAAATACACAGCTTTGAGCTAGTTACTACTATTGTCTATTAACTCTCCCTCACATGGACCTCTACTATTTTAACACTAACGGTGAATTTACGTGTTAAAAATGGAGTACTCAAACTCGTGGTTTCTTCGTAAAATTAATTATTTCAATTTTTTGTATATCTTTTACAAACTTTTTTCTGAACAGATGAAAATAAAAGGTACCAGTAGAAGGGGAGGTGCTATCACCAAAGATTTTGATGTTTCGAGTTCAAGTAACATATATACTTTTGAATTCAAATACCGGACATCAGGTGCAAAACTCAAAAAGAAAAAAAAAAAGGCCTTGAACATCACATAGTTACTGAAAAGTAAAGGTAAGATATTAAATGAAAGCTTAACAAGAGCAATAATATGAGAATGCAAGCAGGAATAGTAGTAGTGGGTAAAAATTAAAGTGGGAGTGTTGATTAGATAACATTTCAAAATGGCAGACACAGAAAAGTAGAAATAAAAGGAAAAGTGTAATATTTCCTTTTTAAATTTTCTCTGCAATTGATCAAGTGAAATAATGGAGAATTTGGTGTATGACAATGAAAACTAAAAAAGTAGTGGGGTCAAAATGAGAGCATTATTAAAGTGGTAGTGTTTGATTAGATAACATTTCAAAAAATCTGATTCCATATGGCAGACAAAGAAATGTAGATAAAAAGTAAAAGTATATGTTTGCTTTTGGAATTTTCTCTCCAATTGATTAAGTGAGTTTGTTCTCTACTATTGAAGTGAAAACTAACTTTTTGTTATTTTTCAAATTCTAGGAAATTTCGAAATTCAACTTGAAGTGGTCAAACGTGTTTTTCAAGTTGAACTCCGAAAAAAGTGAAAAAATTTCATGGCCTAAACATCCCCTATTCTCACTTTTCTTTCCTTCCTCTGTTTTTTACACTTTCTCATTTGTTGATATTGTTTTTATGGATGATAATATTAGTATATTTTAACTCTGAGGTAGAGGTAAAGCTTGCGTACACTATACCCTCTTTAGATTCCACTATGTGGATTACACTGGATATGTTATTGATTTCAAATAGATTTATCCTTAATAGTTGAAATATAGAAATAATTTCACAATCTTCTTCACCTGTTAGAATATGAGATTCAACAATTCAAAGAAAGATAATATACAATTAGTAAAGCACCCAATTCAGGTGTTTAATCAAGCCGTAGTCCCTTTTAACCTGTCGTTAATTGGGCTTCGGTCCCAAATCAACCTTTGTGAGCTTCCTTCCAGTTGTATTGCTTCTTCTCCGTCCAATAACTGGTTGTGTGACATTGGGCTGAAGCTTGTTCATAACACAAAAGCTATTGGTTTCCATTACGTACTTGTCTAAGTTATATGCTTGCCAATTGCCATAGTTAGGTTTAAGAAAATGGTATTTAATTAGCTGGACTCATTGTTTTCTTTGATGAAATCACAAGATAAGTATCCCCGTAAACTTTTGACTTGTTAATATCGAGCTATAATGCATATGTTCTTGTTTGAGCAGGGCTAACAATAAACTTTCACATGCAAATGATCCATAAATTGAGCTAACCATTTCAATGTGCTATTACTCTATGTGAGCTCTTGGTTAGGATAGCTTGAAAATTGAAAAAAATATATCTTCTTTGTGCTAAAATTAGTAGGGGAAATCCTGATTACTAGGGGGAAACTGATTCATATAAGTCACAAGGACATGAGTTGTTCTAAATTCTTGGCTGTTTAACAAGTAAAGGAAAAGCTTTATGTGTTTTTCTCTGTGCAGATCTAAGTGGCACAACAACTTTAACATGTAGAGGAATCCTCATAAAGTAGTTAAATGGACTAAAGCATATAGATGGCTGCATGGGAAGGACATGACTCAGGTAAACAGTGTCGAGTCGATACATTTAATATGTTTTTTGTTTGATTAAATTTGGTCTAATGCTCTTTCTTCTTTTTTGTTTTATTCTATTTTGGATACTGAAAATTCCTTTCCTGCTACTAATTTTCATTTGAAGGACTCAACATTTGATTTCGAGAGGAAGCGTCATAGGCCTGAGAGATATGACAGGAATGTAACTGAGAACACTTTGAAGGCCATCAAGAAAATTGATAAAATCAGAGTCGACAAGGTAGGAGAGACATATTACAAAGAGGTTCCTTAGACAGTGCTTCACTAATTTCCATTGCTTTTATGCCTTTTCTTGCTATTAACATTAGTTGGCAAATTATACAGGATGAAAGGAAAGAAAGCCAAGGAGCAGAGAGAAGCAACAAAGGAGCTCGAGCAGAGTATTCACATGGTCAAAGCTCCTTCTGTGCTCGACAAAGAGCCATCACTTACACTGCCTACCAAGGTCAAGGTTTTGCAAAAGCAGTCAGAGGAAAATCACATGGAGGAATGAACATCTTGCTTCCCATATTCTATATTTTCAAACTAAAAACACTAAATCAGTTCATGCTTATTTTTGCAGTATGTATAACGTTTTGATTACATTGACATGCTAAGCTTTCCCTTGCCTTCAGAATAGTAATGGTTTGGCAACTTAGTCTTTGTGTGTATTGAAATAATATATTTAATCAAACAGTAGAAACTTTTGAACTTCCAATGAGTATTTTGATGAGGAACCAAAGGGCAGATAATATATCTTTCACAAGGTTCCTACTTTGTCTTGACCGTGAAATTATTATTGTGTTACCCTTCTCCTCTGTCATCAGAGTCAATTTTATGTCCTTGTTTTGATCAACAATATGTTGTTTTGTGGTGGTTTAGTATCTACTAATGGCACTTGTGTTTATGCATCTTGTGCAAGGGCAAGGTAAACAACTCGTACATTATCAGTGCATTTTACTGGCAAGAACCAACGTGCGTGCAAGCTGACATAGTCACCATGGTTAAAAAAAGAAGATAAATGTTAGATGTCAACTCACATGGCAATAGTCTTGAGCAGATAATGCTTGTAGCTTAGAAATATACAAGAATGCCATTAGCAGTGAGTATGAATTAATTAGTTGAAAATGAGACAAATCTATAACTAGTTTAATTAGAATGTGGCTTGACTGAGGCAAGAAGATGTATATTGTATATAAAGAGCAATCAAATAATAATTGTAGGCAACTGGTGACTACAAAAATCAATGAAAATTTTAAACAAAGACTTCACTTTTAGTCTTCAGTTCACATTCCAAAACACCGTTAATTCATCTTGTTTACACCTAATATGTTTTTGTCTCAATATTAAAGAGCTTTTGGACCCAATATTGAGCCAAAATACAATATAACATTCCCATCACAAGCAGTAAAATAGCTATTTATAGGCTTTCTTTTGATGCTTTATATAGGCCTCGATAAAATATGGATGAACGAGCAAATATGGATGAACGAGCACTCCAAGAAAGTGTGCATTAAAATCTCTCAAAACGACATAGAATGCAAGATGTCACGAGAAAATAAAGCTGCATATTAGCTATTAAATGTAATGAAAGAAGAATTTAGAACCACATGCGGATTCAAGCTCGATTAATAAGATATCAAAGGGGCCTGACAAAAGGTAATCGGCTGCTACTTAAAATTTATCATAGATGTCCCATTTTTTTTGCATATACAAAAGATATATGAAAAAGAGTCAAAAATGCCCTTAAACTATGTGAAATCATCATCATATCATTTATCATCATATCATATCATATATTATATACTAAAGACATAATACATAAACATGACCCTTAACTTGGCTTCAACGGACAACTATGCCCTCCAAGTTTGAGTGTGCACAAGTAGATATTTAAACATGTATAAAATTGAACAAGTAGACACACGTGTCCTACATGACATAATACACGTAGGACATGGGATCTACACGTAAAGCGTGTAATGAGAGAACATTGAGGATAAGTTATATCGACATATTCATACCATTACAGGTTATATTATCTTAATTAGCATCACATATTTCTTGCTTGATGGAAAATGCAATATTCTACTGTTATGGATTTTATTTAATGAATATAATGTAAATGATAAAATTAATATTGTCAATTTCATCATTTTCTATATGATAACTCAATAATAATAATAAGGGATAAACGTGCAACGCACGTTCCCAAGGACTAGTGAACAAAAATGTCATCCTTTATAGTTTGTTCCAAAAATGTCCTTATTGTTACTAAATGGATCAAAGTTGTCATGTTTTTCAAATAAATATATGATTTATTTTCTTTTTGAACACATTATTTTCCTAATAATATTTTTTTTATTAGCAAATGCTTATACTACTTCAATTCAGAAAAAAAATTAAATTAAAAAAATTTCTTATTTTATTGTAATTATTTAAATAAAAATTAATGATAGATTTACTACGAATTTATATATATATTATCCGTTAAAAGAGTACATGAAATTATTCTATTTTAATTGAGAAAATGAGATTACGAAGAAAATAATTATTTCCTACATTTTTATTAGTTAAAGTGATTTTAAAATATAAAAAACAAACAAGAATAGGGTTCTTTAAAAGTAATATCTTTATTATGAATAAGATTTGTTTAGTAGGACATTTTTTATCTATTTAGAAACAATAGGAACATTTTTGGACCAAACTATTAACATCAAGGACATTTTGGACCAAAATATTCAGGGAAATAACATTTGGACCAAACTATAAACATAGAGCATTCTTGTTCATTCACATAATCTAAGGATCTTTTTATCCTTTTCAAAAAATAAATTATAATATGGCTGCAAAAAAAAAAAGTCTTAAATTTGTTCCCATATTTATTATTTTCCAAAAAAACAGAAAAAAAAGATAAGAAACTAAAATAATGATAAGCAAATACATCTTAGATAGGGATAAGACACAAGTACCCCCTAAACTATGACCGAAATTTCAGAGACACGCCTTAACTAAACTAAGGTCCTATTACTCCCCTGAACTCATTTGTTTTGTAATTTTATACACCTTTTGGCTTACATGGCACACTCTGTGACTCCGCGTAGTTGAGGCGCATGGGAGATGTTTGGATGTCACGTAAGCTAAAAATGTGTACAAAAAAATGAGTTAAGGGAGGTAATAAGACCATAATTTAGTTAATGTGTATCTCTGAGATTTCAGTCATAGTCTAGGGGGTACTTGTGCCTTATCCCTCTTAGATATTTAAAACTTAAATTAGCTATTGAATAATAATAAAAAAAAGACATGTGTGAGAAGGATCAAATATAGCCCTATATGATTTTTTTAAATAACAAATAAAAAAATTAATATAATTTTTCACTTTGTTAGACAAAAAGAGTATATTTGATTCATTTATATAAGGAAAGATAAAAAATAGACTTTATGTAGGGCTATAAAACTGAAAAAATAAGTTGGTTTCATATTTAGAAAAGTTTTTTTTTTCATGATAAGAAGCAAACATTTTCATCAAAAAGGGGATTTGAGTCCGTGATGGAGTTGTTGACTGTTGGACAGAAATTTTGGAACTCAGGTAACCCATTGAAGGTCATTTTCCGTAACTGAGAGAACTCAATGCCCTCAACATTGTCACTGCAAAAGTGAGTGAGGCAATGCAGAGTTCGAAGGTGCAACCCATATAAATTGGGGAACTTGATTACTTCATGTGTCCTCTTCAATAAATGTGTCACTAAATCACATTCATAGAGGCTGAGACATTTCACGTTCTGAAATTCATTCAGCTGCAACTCAGTCAACACATTATTAGACCCCTTTCCGATTGAAACTACAACTTCGCTCTCCTTCAACAGGTGGCAGATCCAATCACCCAATGGGTCGGTCTCCGTGACCTCTAAAGAAATATTCTTGTTGTAATCATCCATTCTTGAAGTTGCTCCACTCACTTTAAGAGTGTATCGTGTCAACTTGGAGGGAAGGCCCAAGTTATTGTAGATCACATCTTTGGAACAGTAACTTAAAGTCAGTGCAGTCAATTTCCTAACACTCCACTTCCCTCAAGGTGGAGTAACTACAATGTTCTACTCCCACCATATGTAGTTCCTCCAATCGAACTAGTCTTGATAACACCCCTGCTGAAATCCTTTTAAGTCTTTTATACCCATTCCGCAACTCTAACATAATTAGATTGGTCAGTTTTCCTATTTCCACTGGCACCTCCTCTAACTCATAATCTCTTATGTTGAGAATTTCTAAAGTGACAAGTTCCCCAATGATGGATATGTCACCCAACCTTAAATTACTCAGACACAGCGTCCTCAGACTTGACAACCTCCGAATAGATGTTGGAAAACACAGAATGGAGTTGAGACTTATGACATTGAGGTTACTCATTCCATAAAAAAAAATCATCCTGTAATTTGAATGGATCTTCAAATCAGAGTTTCAACATTAGAAACTTCAGTTTTGGGCAAACGATTGGGCTACGAAGCTCATCAAATTTATTTGCAACAATTGACATGTGACGGTATTGCTCGTAAGAGTCTTTTCTTGGGAACTCTTTTGAGTTCACATGGTGACTTACCATAAAGTTATGCTCTCCCTCAGACGCAATACTTATAGCCACATCACGGACCACATTATGCATTTTCACATGATTTTTGTTTGAACCTTAGGATAACAAGAAACCATCTTTCAATATATCTAACAGAATAAAAACCCTATTTCTTGCATCTTCTAAATTTTCAATTCCCGAAAAGATGCGAAGCCCCATTCCATATTTAAGCAATTCTTCAATCGAAATATCACTATCTTCCTCTAACAAAGAACAAAGCGAAAAGAAATGCCTGGCTTCATCACTTTCCAAGTGATCATAGCTTAGCCTCAGAGATTTATACACCTTTGTGTGCACTCCAGGGATATTTCTTGTTTCTGCATCACGTAATTGTTTAAGGGGATCTTTCTAGAAAGGCTTGGTTTTACGCTTTAGTGCTCCTGCAACTGTAATAATTGCAAGCGGCAATCCCTTGCATTCTTTGGAAACATCTTTTGCTATGTCAAACAGAGAAAGATCGTCGACTGAATTACTGACTTTCTCCTTGAAAAGGATCCATGCTTCCTCTTCAGGTAAAGTTCCAACTTCCATGATCTTCTGAGCTTCCATTTCTTCACAAACGGGTCGGAGACGCGTCGTCAATATCACTTTGCACCGGTAGTTGTGATTGCTACCGCTGGGAATTCCAAGTTTGTCTCGATCATGAAGAGCCTCCCAAACATCATCCAAGATGACAAGGGTGCGGCTGTTCTGATCCATTAACCTTGTACGCAGCTGATCTCCACGACTCGACATATCATCCCCTTCTAATGTCAGCCCGACTCCTTTTGCGATCTCACCCTGAATTTTTTTCAACTCGGGTTGTTGACTGACAGTTACCATGACAACATCATTGAACAACCTTTTCTGTTTCGCCTTTTGTCTGATTTTCTCAGCGAGTGTTGTCTTACCAACATCACCCAGACCACATATCCCAATCATAGTGACCCCGTCATCTTTTAAAACTGCCATGACCTCTTCCTCTTTCAATTTTCTGGAGTCAAACACCTCACCATTGTTACTAGGTATAGCCTCACTTTGAACTGGATGATCAAATGAGATTACATCAGGCCTGTTGCTTTCATTTTGAAGTTGAATCAACTCCAGTGTAATTTTCTCAGCTCTCCTGCTCATCGAGTAACGTGACTTCAGGTTTGGACACCAACCATAAAAGCAACCCCTTTCAACCTCAGCTGAACCTTGTTGCCCAATCTGTGTTTATAAACAACACTACTGATTACAATAAACTTTACAGAAACACAAAGTTATCAAAGTTTACTGAACCAGTGAAAACCAGAAGAACATAAATTAATTCACAAACTAAAATCTGAAAAACGTACCAGAATCTGAAAAAACAAAACAGAAAGAAGATCAAGCCCACTGAATGCACAGTGTCCCCTTAAGGAAATTATTCCCCTCTAGTATCCGAGGTTTGATTTGGAATATGTCCTCCCAGGATAGTCTCAATCACCAGTGTATTGATACCCAAAACGCTGGTGTCAGCGAACCACTCAACAGCAGTAAAGTACACGAAGAAAAAATTTATGCATAAGAAGAAGAAGAAATTAGAAATTTTCGTAAGTAAAAAGTCTGAAGAATCACTGGTATTTATAGACAAGAGGAACTGTTTCCGAAAGGTTGCAACCTTTCAGAAACCATACGACCATTTATGAAAGTTTGCAACCTTTCAAACGGTCATGGCTGTTCCTGAAAGTTGCAACCTTTCAGAACAGTCATCTCCAACGGCGAAAAATTTAAATTAAAACGGGAAAGTATTTTAAATAAAACGGGTCGCGCGGATCCGAGTCGGGTCGGAATGTTTCGGTTAATTAACTAAATAATTGAAACGTTTTTGGCTTTTTTAATTAATTAAGTAAATAATTAAACAAACTTTGTCCAAAAATAAACTCTCGATCGATCATTTTCCAAAGCCAAAGCCAAAGCCAAAGCCGAGCGAGCGACGACGACGACGGCGCGAGGGGGGTCCCTCTTTCCAACCCTTTTAACAACTAATAGAAGTGTTTCTCTATTTAAACACTTCTATTTTTCTTTCCACCACCAATGAGGGAGAAATGCCTTTTCTTTAAGCATAAGAAAATCTTTTCCAATTCCTCTTTTCATCTTCCCTCCATTTCCCATTAACTCTTGCTATACCCAACAATCCCCCACATTAATGGGGAATGTTCATAACATAAAGGAATGCACGGACGAGTGTGTACTTTACAAGCAAGGATCAATTGCATCTGGATAAGTAGGTTTTCCCTTGGACTTTCCGTAGTGAACATATGTCGGATATACTCGGTCAATCGGTAGATGCGATATCTTTGAACCGTCGAGCTTTGGTGTATACCTAGACAACCATATGTCACACAATTAACCCTTTACCGTTTATGGTTCTTACATTTGTGTTCGTTTCAGCCATGAACACCTCCTGGTTTCATGAGTGTATAAATAATAGGCTTTTGACAAAAAATTCTCTTTGAAACGGCTTACACTTCACACTCACATAGGTGATTTCTAACCGTGTCATCTCGTAGATACACTATTTGGTCAAATCTGCAAAACTTAGCAAATCATTAAAAACTTTAAGCTTTATTAACTCATTAACAATCCTTAATTTTTTAACTTCGTTCCTGAACATTGTCTGCATTATGAGAATGGATTGAGTTAATTGACAATGTCGAACCGTCAGTCCCAACTTTGTTTTTCTCCTTGAATCTAGCTCTTGGGATCTCCAGTCTGCTAGATAGAGTTACCGCCATGATGACTTGTCCTAAGCCGTAAACCCATTCCCTTAGATGATCTTTCAACTGCCTCTCTTACTAGGCCTTTCGTTAGTGAATCTGACACATTATCGCTTGATTTCACATAGTCAATTGTGATAATTCCACTAGAGAGCAGTTGCCTTATGGTATTATGTCTCCGTCGTATTTGACGAGACTTTCCATTATACATGACGCTCCCTGCCTTACCTATTGCTGCTTGACTATCACAATGTATGCAAATAGGTCCCACAAGTTTGGGCCAGAAAGGAATATCTTCTAAGAAATTCTGAAGCCATTCAGCTTCTTCACCAGCCTTATCTAAGGCAATAAATTCAGATTCCATTGTGGAGCGAGCGATACATGTCTGTTTGGACGATTTCCAAGAGACTGCTCCTCCACCAAGTGTAAACACATAGCCACTTGTGGATTTCACTTCATTTGATCCGGTGATCCAATTTGCATCACTATATCCTTCGATCACTGCAGGATATTTATTATAATGCAAAGCATAGTGTTGTGTATGTTTCAGATAACCCAACACACGTTTCATTGCCATCCAGTGAGTTTGATTAGGATTACTAGTGAACCGACTCAGCTTGCTAATAACACATGCTATATCTGGTCGCGTACAATTCATAATATACATCAAACTTTCCAACACTCTGGCATATTCCAATTGAGAGTCACTTTCACCTTCATTCTTTTGAAATGTAAAGCTTAAATCAATCGGAGTTTTGACATTGTTGAAATTCAAGTATTTAAACTTATCCAATACTCTTTCAATATAATGAGATTGAGATAATGCTAATCCCTGAGGAGTTTTAAGAATCCTGATCCCTAGGATCAAGTTAGCAACTCCTAAGTCCTTTATATCGAACTTGCTGGACAACATGCGTTTAGTAGCATTTATATCGTCAATATCTTTACTCATTATTAACATGTCATCAACATACAGACAAATAATGACTTCATGATTCAGAATATTTTTAATGTAAACACACTTATCACATTCGTTAATCTTGAATTCATTTGCCAACATTATTTGGTCAAATTTAGCATGCCATTGTTTGGGTGCTTGCTTGAGCCCATAAAACGACTTCACAAGCCTGCACACTTTCTCTTCTTTACCAGGAACTACAAACCCTTCAGGTTGTTCCATGTAAATTTCTTCCTCCAACTCTCCATTTAAGAAGGCTGTCTTTACATTCATTTGGTGGATTTTAAGATCATGCACTGCCGCTAGTGCTATTAACATCCTAATTGATGTT